>JAWNNO010003255.1:0-20088 GCA_035044985.1 Lordiphosa fenestrarum
GTCCGTCAAGAAGCTCTTGATTGGCAGATACAATTGGGGCGGGAGGAGTTTCTTGATCTTCGAGAGCAGACCTTCGTGCCACACTCGATAGAAGGCCTGCTGGATATCAAGATAAGCTGCCACTACATACTCCTTCCCGTCATACCCTTCGAGGATGTAGTTGACCACTCTATGTAGTTGTTCGGGAGTTCCATTTTTCGACCGATCGTTCGTATGGGGACTATATGATATAGCCATCCGATTTGGACAAAACTTTGAAAAATAAGATGAAAGCTTGTGAAACGAAGAAATACAGCATTTCGGGATGCTACCATTAAAAACAAAAATGTTTTTCTAACTAAGACTGTTTTTCAGACCTGTCTTTTGTATGGCAGCTATACTATATAGTTGTCCGATTTTAATAAAAATTGGTAGAATTATAAAACGAGAAAGCCAAGCTTAAATACTTCAAAGAATACTCTTTTTCCCATTTTCCGAAAGATCGTTCGTATGGGAGCTATTTGATATAGTCATCCGATTTGGACAAAAACTTGTAGAACTATGTAAAAGCACGAGAAACAAACAAATACAAAATTGCAGGATGCTACCAATAAAAACAAAAAAGTCTTTCTAACTAAGACTGTTTTTCAGACCTATCTTTTGTATGGCAGCTATACCATATATATAATTATAATTTATAAAAAAACATATAAAAACATAGAAAGCCTACGATAACAAAGTTTGGAGACGTTTCCATTGAAAAGAAAAAAGTTTTACTCACTTAAACTAGTTTTCCGACCGATTGTTCCTATGGGAGCTATAAGATATAGTCATCCCATCCGGTCGGTTCCGACATATTAGTAGTGTGCATCAAAAAGATCGCGTAGAAACAGACGGACGGACAAGGCTCAGCTCGTCACCCTGATCAAGAATATATATAGTTTATGGGGTCGGAAATGAATATTTCTAAGCGTTGCAAACTTCTGGGCAAAATTATAATACCCTTTGCAAGGGTTTAAAAACGCACTTTTCTTATCACTTAACCATACAACTAGTAGATAATGTTCCAAAAAGTATGCAACGGAAAATGTGATTTATGTTTAAGCGAGTTTGTTCTTAAAATTTCCAACTGGTTTAAACACTTTTCTTATACAGTGATAGTTAATAACTTAACTCAAGTAATTCTAGCTTGAAATAACCTTTATGGCCCTTGAATATTTTCAACTTTCTTTGGTTCGATTCGGAGAACTCGTTTTAATACAAATTGGTTCCACCAAGTATATATTGACTTGTGTGAAGTACTTTTAATTTTTTAATAAAATATTTTTGGTTTGACACTAGAAAATACTAGACTTTAAAAAAGAATGTTTTGTATTTATTTTGAGAGTTAATCTGGCTTGACCCAAGATAATTTATACCTAAAAGAAGGATAAAAAGATTTAAAACGAATTATGACTGTACCGAAACGACCTAAAATTAAGTATTTCGGGATTGTAAACAACGTACTTGACAGAAGAATAAGAATAAGAAAGTTCTTGATTCTTTTCAGAGTATTTTAATATTATTATTGATTTTTGGTTAAGATAAAAGTGTTGTATACTTTTAAATATTATTATTATTGTGGTTCTGTGAATTGCTATATCCATTTATGGAGAGACGGTAGCTTATTTAATAAGTGTCTTTGTATACAACATGTTATTTAAAGTGAGAGTAAAACCACCGTTTAAATTTAAAAACAGTGTATCTTTCCATTGAATTTGGTTAGTTGAAAGCTGAATTTAATGTCGGAAAAAGGCAGTGACCATTGCGCACACAAGTGCCAATCAGTGCATAATTTCCAACAAAGAATTCTACTTACATATTCCACCTACTGTCCCCCCTCTTGGCGACATATAATTACAAGCAACACACGCACTCGAAATGCAGCTCAATTACAAATGCAATTGCAGCAAAAAAAAATATGTGTGTAAATAAAAAGTTGCGTTAAATTTAATTAAATAATTAACGCCACATGCAAAATGGTTGGAAAAAACGGAGTACACGAAGTAAAAAATGACATTTCGCAAATGAGACATACGAAAGCAATTGGCAATAAACAAGAGCGGGGCGTGTCCATTTTGCTCAATCAAAGCAAATTCAAATTAATTATATTCCATATTTTTTTAAATAAAACATTACGAATAAAAACCAGAATCATTGGCTAAATGGTATAAATTACAATGAATTTATTTGTAATTAAAATTAACAAGTGCAATCAAAGAGAAGAGCAAGAAAGAACTCAAATGGTAATGTACTAAAAAAGACTTACAACTATTTGGGAAAAAAAAAGTAAATAAAACAAACCAAAAACGCTTAGGTAAAAAACTATAAAATGAAACAAAATATAAAAGCACAATCAGCAAATAGTTGTTTTTCCCGCTTTTAGCCATGTTTAAAAATTGTTTAATTAAAATCGATTCGTTTGTTGTAGCTGAAAAATGTAATTTTATGAGCTGTTTTATTTGAATTGGATTGGACGGACATTTCACTTAAAATGGAAAGCGTTTTTTCAAGTATTAGTTTCCCATACTTTCATTATATTTATTTTTCAATACACTATTCAAGTCGAGTTCTGCCATCTGCTTTATTTTAAATATGGTGCCATTGGCACCATATGCAACCCATGACCTACATTCTGCCGCTTAACCGCATTCATTTTTCTTTCATGTGTGTGTGTGCCCCTTCTTTTTTACAGCCACTGCCACATTTTTTCATTTTCTCCATTTTTTCCCCGCTATTTACGTTAATCGCGGTTTACAACACGACGATTCCAAGGCTGAGCCGGAGAGGATATTTGCCATATGCAGAGAATGCCATCCACGACTCCTTTAGGTGGGGATATGCCTATTTGCAAGTGCGCGTCGAGTTGTATACATTAATATCAATTTTGTTGTCATAAATCCAATGAAACGTGTCCCCTGCTCTGGGGCTGCTATGGGTAGGCTTGTCATTTGTCGCTGACTTTTACTTTGGCCCCCCCCCCTCTCGTTATTTTTTGTTCTCACCATACTCTAGCCGTTCAAAAATAAAGGTATTTTAGCTAGAATAAAGCCATTTGTCTGAATCAGATGATAAACGGGCTTAAGCATGAAATTATGTTATATTTTTATTACTCTTTTGATTTACAAAAATTAATCATTTTGCTTTTTTAAATAGGGTTGCTTTATGAAAGCCTAGTAACTAGGTAATGGCTCTAGCCTTATCTGTTTTTAGAGCTTTAGGGCAAAAAGAGTCAAGCCAAGCTTCTCTCAATTTGTTGGTTGGTTTGCAATTCGCACCAGAGATTGGTTACTACGGTTTAACTCCGAATCCTGTCGGCAGAGTTTGAGAAGCTTTTCCATGTCTAGTTACTTCCCAGCTGTCGGCAATAGCTGGTGAAGGTGACTGGGTGAATAAGTTTTAAAAGGAAAAAATATTTCATTAGATGTACCGAGAGATACATTTTCTATTGTTAAAAGTTGATACAAAATATTTTTTTATAGCTGACTCTTTGAACCCTGGTCGGGCTTTTATTATTTTTATTTTATTTTATTTTATTTAATTAAAAAACCAATAAATTTTTGCTATATTTAAAGTATGTAGCATTGCCGGATACTTAACAAATATCAATTTTAATATTTCCTGGGATGCAAACCGGTTCTGAACCGCTTATTTCAGCTGGTGAACCGAACCGCAAGCCAAACCTGCTTCCTTTCAAAATCGCTGAAGCGAACTGAAAACCACAATAAAAAACGGTTCGGTTTAATTCAACGCTTAAGTCGTGAATCGCCAATGATACTTGTTAATTTGAGAATTTGAATAGTTTCCCTAAGATCGTTTTTATGTAACATTTCGTTCTACTTTCTGCATCGATATTATCTTTAAGGATCACTGAACACAAAATTTACAACATTTCCTGTAAGGGCCGTTTTGCCATCTTCTACTTAGAGCTATCTGTCACATAAACTATAAAATAACAGAGTAGATAGTGAGTTTATTTGTCACGTTTCAACTATTTAGAAGATGAGAAATCGATCCTAGGTCTTCTGCAATTGATTAGAAGTAAGTATCCAGCTTAGGATGCTATAGGCAACATTAATCAATACCCGAACGGACCACAATCATAGGACCTTTAGCATATCTTACAAAAGTGCATCTACTTTAAAATACGTTGATGGATATTTTTACGCCTTAAAGAATGAAAATTTTATTTTATTTTCTTTAACAATTACACTATCCAACAAGGTCCAACATATTGGAGGGTTGGACGTGCTGCGTGAATCCATTTTTGTCTAGATTATTTGTAGTTTGAGCTTAAAATTGCTCAAAAGGCATGTATTTTCTTTTTTAAGTCTCGTTTAATGTGGAACACTGCCGGTTCTTTTGGCGCAAATCGATTTGATCGTAAGGTCCTATATCTTATACTTCAAATTGTCCATCCTAAATATTTCTGCGATTTTTTAAGCGGAGGTGTATTATTTAGGGCCGATTTCTCATCTTCTACATGGCTGCTATGTGTCAGATAAACTCAGATTTTACACTGTTAATTGTAAGTTTATGTGCTAGATAGCTCTATGTAGAAGATAAGTAGTGGAGTATATTTGTATAAAATAACCATATTTTACATTATTTCATTATAAATATATCATTAGTATAGGTTGCCCAAAATGGAGGTTGATGGAACTTTCGCAAAACAGAGTCGTGTTCAGCACACGAAAATCATCTACACTTTGAAAAAAACCCAAGAGCTTTGTAACTTGAACATGTACAAATGGTATCAATAGTACAGTAAGTACGAAAATACATAATATAAATATAATATAAATCTTAATACAAAACTCTCATATCAAGTACGATTTTATCAATCCCGAATTACTTGATTTGAGACTGTTTGGGATGTATTGAGTATATTTTAAATTATTTTAGAATCTTTAAGTCTTACTTTTAGGTAATTATTGTCTCAAGTCTTCCAAAATAAGTAAAAAGTCGAGTCCAGTAATTTAAAAAACATTCCAGAAAGAAAACAAGAGTATTTCAATCAGATACAAAATGTTCTTGGTTTGATCCCACACAATCGTTGGTTAGAGCTACTATAGTTCAGAAATTTACTAATACAAATGTGTTACAGCCAGTTGGGAATTCTAAGAACAGACTCGCTTAAAAATAATTCGCATTTTCTGTAGCATAGTTTATGGAGTCATTATGAGTGTTTGTACTCAATCTAACATATTTTGTACATGAACAAATAAGAGGCTTTGCTTGAACTTCCACCTAACTGTGAGTCTAAAATGTTCTTGATGCAAGATCGTTTGTTCTTATTTAAACAATATTTGCTGTCATATTTCGGTTTTAGAATGTTTCGTTCCCAATTTAAGTACACCCAAGAACGAACCATACTTGAAATTTTGAGTACGAGACGGTGTAAATTCTATCTCGTGTGGTCTAGAACGCCGGTAGCCTTTTTTCTAATTTTAGATTGCCTAGTGTTATATATCGTAGTTTTTTCGGTATTTATTTTCGAATTCGAGTGCCCCTTCTTATTGGAAGCCTCTAAGTACGAACACTTTTTCCATCTCTCCCTTTCTGCGTAAGAGTATTCCAGTTTCGCAAAGAGTATTAAGCAATTTTTGTTGGCACATTTCATTTCTCATCTCTCTGCAGTTGCAGCTGTTTATTACGTTTTAACATATGGGTCACCTGGGAGCGCACTCTAGCATAATTTGCATGACGCAAGCCAAGCCTTGGGAGCTGGCTGAAAATGTTTTCTCAATGCGCATTTAAATTGGGCAAATAATGGACGGCCAAAGTCGTGAAGTGTGCGACCGCCTAAAAGCTTGCTCCACTTACAATAATGCAGTTGAAAAGTATGCTTTTTGCCAGTTTGTTGCCCCAAAATGTTGTAAGTTGGATCATTTTACATTGAATTCAGTTGTGCCCGAGAGCCCAGGAGCCTTTCATTAGCTTCGTTTTCAAGCACTAACGAGGCAGCAACATCTCGTTTGCTGGATATGCTTCTAGTTATTTTTACCGGTATGGGTTATATAATACTCAGGGGAGGAGGAGAAACTATTTTTGGGAACGAGGAAGGGAAATGCCGTGCGAAAATTTTATGCTGGCTAACAAATTTCGTTCATTTTGCGCTCTCGTTTTTTGTGTTGCTGCTTTCTTAGCTGCGGTTTCGTTTTACAGCAAATTGTTGCATACTTTGCAGAGCCATTTGGCTTGCATACTTTGCCTTGTGCCGTCGCATACTTGGACGCGTTATGGTCAGTAGAATGGCTCTGGGCACCTAGCACAAGTTTTTATTTAGGCAAAGCTACTAAAATATGCCATAAAAAGGTGGCTGGCCGGAGAAGCTATCGCATAGTTGCAGCACACGCTGTTGGGGCCGGAAACTCAACCACATACAACTAAGTGGCCGTAATGTTGCATTTACACAGACACACGGACACACACACAAACCCACGCTAACTGGGTCTATGTGTGAAATTAGAGCCAACACAGATACAGATACATTTGTGGGTAACTGGGTCCTGGGTCCCCAGTTCCCGGTTCCCTTTCCTCAACCACGACTTGATGGTGTAATGGCAAAGTTCTGCTCGTTTTTAATATAAATTCATGTCGCTTTCACTCGTGTGTGTGTGTGTGTGTGTGTGTGTGTGTGTGTGTGTGTCTGTGGTCTTACATACATTTATTTAGATAATTATGAAAATATATGTATGCATGGAATATGTGTGAGAATGGAGTTTGCCGTCATCTGGCACGTATAATGTAGACCATACAGGGAATACTGACAGAAATGGAAAGCCAAATTGCATATGGTAAAGGCGAGCAACTTTTTTGGGTTAAAAGTTTTATATTTAAATTTGTTTAAGGTTACATTAAAAGCAGTGATAATTAAAACTTAAGAACTAATTTTAAGAAAAGTAATAATTATAGGGAAACAATATTGAATATGTAGGCCACATATGTACATTCAAGAATAGGTTAGTATGTGCTCCTACGAACCATATATCAGCACATATATTCACCTACTTTGAACAAATATTTTGTTGCTAAAACAAACTCGAATTTGGTAATTGTGAGTCCATCGACAGAGATCAACAAAGATAGAAGTGAATGTCAAGGTGATTTTAAGCGAAATTTGCCATGTGGACCTTCGCTTTTACATATGTGTGCAGTCTCTGTGGAGAGTTGAGCACTTGTTTAACAGTCACACAGTTTTTATACCTGTTACTCGTAGAGTAACGGGGGTATACTGAAGTCGTGCAAATGTATGTAACAGGCTGAAGGAAGCATCTCCGATATCATAAAGTATATATATTCTTCATCAGCATCAACAACCGAGTCGATATAGCCATGTCCGTCTGTCCGTCCGTCCGTCCGTCTGTATGAACACTTAGATCTCAAAAACTAGAAGAGCTAGAGCAACCAAATTTTAAATGTAAGCTAGCTAATATTATCTGCAGGCAGATCAAGTTTGTTTCAAATTTTGGCCACGCCCCCTCCCGCGCCCGCAATAAAAAATGTTGAATATCTCCTACAGATTTTGCAGTATAGTGCATGTGGCCAATATGTACAATCTCACAAATTTTCATAAAGATCGGATAATAAATGGCAGAGTTAAAAAAAACGTTGCATACTTATCCGAGCCCCATGAGGTTATTAAACACTAATTGCCCTGACTTACGGGTATTTCGAAGTCGGACAGGGCCTACTTTAACTTACGCTCTCGTTTGTTTTATGTCTTTGGTAAAACACATTTTAAAACTCTTTGGGCTTGTAATTTATTGGGATTTTTAGACTCGGTAATGTTCTTTTCGCATAAAATGGGGGTTTTGATTGCAGTCATCTTTTATTTTAAAAACATTACATTTCTGCTCTTTAAGGTAGAATACAATTGGATGACAATACATCGCCGATTAAGATATATTGCGTAGCGATAATGCCCTGCAGAGGGTTTCGTGAATTAAATTGAACTTATGTAAGACAATCTTACATTTATTTATGGCCCATTTCAAGATTTCGGAATTCTGTTGCAAGTTTTTAATTTCCATATATCGAATGGCTGGTTTTTAATGCATCATTTTAATAATTTGAGAAATTACGTGTAATGCGAGATTGTGAAGAATCTATATGTAGATTTGGCTATGCTTTAAAGTCTGTCTAAAGGAGTACAAAAGTGTTTTCTCTTTGGTAAGCTGTATTTTGCCAAAACGCAGATTTCCCATCCTATCCACAGGTACGAGCCCAGCCTTTCTTAATAACTGTTTAAAAACTGTATTAAGTGTCGTCAGCTAATCTGTTTATCTTACCAATTTGGTCATTTATGGGAATCCCTGTATTTCCAACCCTTACTTTTTCTACTCGATTTGTATTTGGCATTGGAAAAATTGAATTGAATTCACCAAGATGGTTTTACAATCGTTGAATACTCCTGTATTTTTTTTATGAATAGACCACATGCTTTTCATATTACTAAAAAAGATCGGTGAAAATAAAGAAAATTTATGTTAATTTCACCTACGACATCCAATCGTTACCAAGCGCTATAGAACACTTTGTTTAGATGAATGATACTTCGCTTAAGCTACCATAAAAACAAGAAAGAAAGTCGGTTTAGCCCGACTATAACATACTCTGTACCAAGAAAATTATACGCTCAGCATAAAGCTTTCTGCTGCAGTAGCAGCTAAAAGAAGCGCTGCTACTGCGCTGCATCAGCAAACAGTCTTTTGATCATAACTCGAAAACCGTTCATCCGATCTTCTCCATTTCTTTGGCGGATCGATAAGTTATATTGATAACTAAATATGTCCAGAAAAAACGAACGATCTATCTTTAAAACTATGGGAGATATGACGTTTTTTCCAAATTCCGGGGGCGAGAGGGGGCGTGTCCAAAATAAAAAATAAACTTGATCTGCCTGCAGACATAAGAAGCATATGTCCCATACATGTCAAACCTTTATCTCTTACCATCTCTGAGATCTGTGAGTTCATACGGACAGTCAGACGGACATGACTCGGCTGGTGATGCTGATCAAGAATATATATACTTTACAGGTAGGAGATGCTTCCCTCTGGATGTTACATACTTTTGCACAAACTTAAATAACTCCGATTACGCCGAAATTACGCCACCGATTTATGTGGCGATTTCACAATATTTCTGAATTGCGACTTTAATTTAGTGGCTTGTTCACAAACCCTTTCAAACATGACTGCAGAGGGTAGACATCTAACAATGACAAATAAGAGTAATCTTTTCATGTAAAAGATGTTTAGCTTCGTTTTTATGTTAAACTTCAACATAACTTCCATCATCTGAGTTTAGTTTCGTTTAATTTCCAAAATAAATAACATTTCCTGCACAGAAAAAAATATCCATTTGGACTGGATATGTCTTTAATACCCTTTTAAGCATCCAGCAGAGCGGCAAAATCATTCAAATGATCGATATTTCGAATATTTCATTTGATTTGGATGATTTTTAGCTCCGTTGGATGATTAAAAGGATATTTAAGACCTATCCCTTCCCTTTTTTTCTCTGTGTGCAGACTTCAAATGTTACCTTGTAATTCTAGTGTCGAAACTCAATGTAGGCAAAAGAATTAAAGAAATGTCTCTGTCAAGTATGTCTGAAGATTTACGGAAGAGGAAGACGATTACAAATTTAGGAACAATTGTCGTGTTGACAAGAGCACTTTCCTTCAGATACTAAAATTTTTGGTTGCATGGTTGATTGAAAAACCGTAGGATATATTGTGCATCTGTTTTTGACAAGGGCAACAACTGCCAACATATAATATCTTTGAGTAATGCTTCCGTGGCACGAAAAGAAAGTTGGGCCACGCTTTATTCAATTTAAGAAATCGGAGGGGGGTTGGCCAGTCGCAGGTCCTTATTGTTGTTGTATTAAGTCCTTATGGCAACAATCGATTAACAAATTGCAATACAACTAATGTGAATAAAATTGGTTTGCTTTGTTACCTTTGTTTAAGAACTAAAACAATTTTGTATACGCCTTTAAGCGTCTCACTGAAATGATAGCAATTTTGTGTGTTGCCTTAAATGATAAAAGATAGCAAGTGATTTGATAAAATGATTATTTATTTATTGTTTTTCCCGGATTCTCTCAATCAAAGAACAAGGCGGATTGATTTGAGTGCGGATTTTGCAATCCAGGAGTTCTTGTCTTCATCACGACTTTAGTTTGGAGTGCTTCAACCACATTCGGGATAAATTGTACCTGGATATTCGAAACCGATTTGATTCCTTAGTAGAATCAAATGCAGCAGACCCGATTTTGATTTAAGCTGGAAATTCGAACTTGATTTGCTCTTGAAATCAGCTTGTTGCTTTGGCTGAGCTTAAATTGAGCGCGATATTCGAACTGCATTCAATCCGAAAATGGATTGCTTCAAGAAAGATCGAGATTGTTGAGCCATAATAAGCTTCCTACAAAATCACCAGGTGACTTGTTTAAGGACCTTTATGATTTTCAAGTAAGCAAGTTCCTGGCATTCTTTAGATGATGAGTTTTAATTGCTTTCTATCTTTCAAAGACTACAGCGGCTTCCAGCAGTGATAGAATTGATAGTTGATAGAAGACTATACGTATGTGTGTGTTTACTCATTTAGCCTCACTGTATTAGAGAGAGACATTGCACAATAGTTCCGAAAAATGTGTCAGTATTGCGAAAAAACTTCATATCATATTTCGAACTCAGCCTTAAAAGTTGGGCGAAGCCCTGATTAAGTCATGTTTATTTTACTGAGTTTACTGGTTTTGCTTGTTTAAACTTTTTTACAACGTTATTTGCTATTTCTAAGCATTACCATAAATAATTTCAGCAATTAAGGCAAAATATGTAAATGGTATTTCAAGAAATGTTTAATATAGTTCCGTTTTAGTTTGTTATAATTTGTCCTTAGTCATTTGTCTTATTTTCGCGTAGTCACTTATACAAATGAATAAAATTATTTTGTAGCAACAACAACTGGACTGGACTCTTGCTGTGTGTGATTGCAAGTGGCTTTCTAAGGCAAACTAAATCATTCGACGCACAACAACAACAAATTTAACATATACAAACGCCTAAGCGTTTGTAGTTGTGTTCAATTCGACAAGAGGCATAGATGATAGACAAGAACAACAACTGCGACCGATGCGTATAGCTTTTGGTCACCCCTGCTTTTGTGAATAGCTTAAACAAATATCACTTAAGCTTGGCATTCAATTCATAAAATATACCAAGCAACAGTTCTTCCTTCATTCACTTTAAGCCACTTTTAAGGTTCCACACAAAAGGCTCTGGGGGTTGTCCCTTCCCATTTGTCAGCATTGTCCATTCTTCTAGCCTGCTTTGCTAATTCTCATTTCTATGCTCCCAACATTTTTGCTTTCATTACTTATTTAGGGGCTCTCACATCAGATGTGTCCCTAGTTTCATTTTTTGACCATTTTCAGGCTTATATTTATTTCATTTTGTGTGTCTCTGTTTTTTTCTTCCTTTTTTGTTATGCAAAAATCTAATTTGCATATGCTTTTGCACTCTTTCAGTTTAAGGTACTCAATTGGATTGTTTAGCCCTAAGCACAATACAAACATTCTTGTCTAAGGCGAACCTTTTTCCAGTCAAGTTTTTGGCCCTTGGCTCAGTTTTTTTTTTTTGAATTAAATTTTCCTTGAAACTTTAAGTTTATAGACAAAAAGTTAAGCTGTTTTAGTTTTCGTTAAGCCTTAACTATTTCCCCCCAGGCAACTTAACTTTTACTTGGCCAGGAGCAAACTAAAGCCGCTTAAATTTTTCAAACATGTGTTTCGTATAAAATGTCACATGGCATCAACAAATTGAGGAAGCTGGGCTTACGTTTTGTTTCCGAGTCCACCTGGCGAGCATTGCCAACATTTGCCTGTGTGTGTGTGTCAGGGTAAGATGCTTAAGGGTCTCTGTGTCACCCACCCCTTTCGTATTTATTTTTCATTTCATTTCCAATTTTTAATGGCACTTGATGCAATTAAAATGCCAAGGCAACAGTTCGCCAGTACTCAGCCCGCCGGCTCGTAAGCTACTAAAAATTATTTTTTACGATTGGCATAAAAACGTCGTCGACGTCGACGACGACGACGACGCCGACTTCCTCCCACTCGGTGCCCCTACCAAAACAATGATTCTCGCCTTTTGTTTCTAGCGCCAAAGCTTCCCACAGTTTTTAATTAAAAATTCGGTTCCTTTTTTTCCACTCCGCCGTTTGCTCCTTTGCCAAAATATTTTGCTTGGCTTGAAGAGCAATAGCAATCCTTTAACAAATTAATTTTTGGCCTCAAAATGAGCGACAGCTGGCTTTAATTGGCTGTTTGCCACGTACCTAAGCATAAACTACGCCTTGGAATAGTATAATGGGCAGGAATATAGAAATAGATTCGACATTTGAAAGGCTTAATGAAATGCAAAGTAGGAAGGAAGAAATGAAATGAATGAGTGAGCGGAATGGAATGAATAGTAATAGTTGAATGGGGGCGGTGGAAGTGCGAGTCGCGAACCACGTCTACAAATATTAGCTTAATTGACCTAAAAATTCTGCGTGGAAAAAAAAGAATCTCTTGATAGTTAAAAACATGAGAATATAATTATCATAAAACGAGTCTAAATGTAAAAGTTCGTCCCAGCCACCATTATCCAGTTGAGGTTGGTTGTTTAATTCATTCAAGTTAATGAGGTACTAAAGCCGGCTAAATTACTGAAACCAAATTAAGAGCTCTACATTCTTGCATGCTTAGAAGAGTCGGCTGGTGCATAGCTTCAGTCAAACTTATTGAAATAATTGAAACAACTTAAAATGAAAACAAGAAAGAAAGTCGGTCAAGCCCGACTATAACATACTCTGTACCAAGAAATTTTGTCTTTTGATCATAACTCGAAAACCGTTCATCCGATCTTCTTCATTTTTTTGGCGGATCGATAAGTTATTCTAATAACTAAATATGTCCAGAAGGAACAAGCCATCTATCTTCAAAACTGTGGGAGATATGACGTTTTTTCTAAATTGCGGGGGCGGGAGGGGCGTGGCCAAAATTGAAAGTAAACTTGATCTGCCTGCAGACATAAGAAGCATATGTCCCATACACGTCAAACCTCTATATCTTACCATCTCTGAGATCTGTGCGTTCATACGGACAGACGGACATGGCTATATCGACTCGGCTGTTGATGCTGATCAAGAATATATATACTTTATGGGGTCGGAGATGCTTCCTTCTGGATGTTACATACTTTTGCACAAACTTATAATACTCTATGTACCTACGGTACAGAGTATAACAAAAACCGAATAAAAACAGAAAATTTCCAGCAAATTTCATGTTCGATGTCAGAATGGAAATTCTTGATCCAAGAGCGATTGTTTGATCAAAGTATGATTTGTAGATTTCAGATTTTTCTTTTTCAGTTTCGAAACTTGAATCAAGCACCATAAATCTTACATCTATAAGTATACTAGCTGAATACCCGGCGTCGCCCGGGACCTTTGCATTGTGAGAAAATGAAAGTTTTAACTGTAACTTTGCTAATTTCGCGGCTTTTTTGACAGTTTGGTATACACCTTCTATTAACCAGTCTACAATTGCCGTCTATGAAATCTTCATAATAATATAAGCTCAAATGAAAAATATCAAAATTCAGCCGTTCAATCTGCATCGTCCATTTACCAACGGCTGGATCTTAATCTAAGCTTTAAGCGCTTTCATAGATATTCATATGATTATTTTAGAAATTTCGCGGATTTTTGGACCTTAGAAGTTTTTGCTTGCAAGCGTCCAACCATTCCGTAAAATTTCATCGCAATCGGATGATCGGTATTATTTTTTTTTGCAAAATTCGCGGTTTTTGGTCCATTTTCCCCCTATTACGTCAACTTAGAAACCTTAACCGGCAAGCATTTAACCAATCCCCAATGTTTCAATCCGATGAACGGTTGAATTTTGCAAATTTCGCGGTTCTTGGACCAAGTCACAGACATTAGACATAGCCTATGACAATTTCCTGATCGACATCAACATACTGTGAAAAATTTGTGAAGATCGGTTCAGCGGCTTAGACGCACATAAGGAACAAACATACAAACATACTTTCAATTTTATATAAATGTATAGATTTCTTAAATCAAGAGCTAAACACTCACTTTTTAACCAAAGGGCCCGCCTTCTTGAATCAATACCTCCCTATAGCTTGACATTTATGGTTCATGGTGAAAAAAAGGATATTTAACGAGAAAGCTAAGCTAACTTCGTCTGTGCCGAAGTTTTTATACCCTTGCAAATGATCTCTTAAATATTTTCAAAAAATACTCTTTTTCCCTTTTTCCGGCCGATCTATCGTATGGAAGCTATATGATATAGTCATCCGATTTGTCCAAAAAATTATATACAATTGTGTGAAAGCACGTGAAACAAACAAATACAAATTTGCAGGATGCTACCATTAAAAAAAAAAAAGTTTTTCTAATTAAGACAGTTTTTCAGACCTATCTTTTGTATGGCAGCTATACCATATAGTTGTCCGATTTTAATTAAACTTGGTAGAATTATAAAAAAACCTAGAAAACCTTCGATTGCAAAGTTTGGAGACGTTTCCATTGAAAAGAAAAAAGTTTTTCTCACTAAAACTAGTTTTCCGACCGATTGTTACTATGAGATATAGTCATCCGATCTGGTCGGTTCCGACATATTAGTAGTGTGCAGGAAAAAGAAGACTCTGCGAACAATTTCAGCTCGATAGCTTTAAAACTGAGAGAATAGTTCGCGTAGAAACAGACAGACAGACGGACGGATAAAGCTCAATCGACTCAGCTCGTCACCCTGATCAAGAATATATTTAGTTATAATTATCTTCATTTGCCAGCTTAAGTGACAGATAGCCTTATGTAGAATATTAAGAAAAAGTTCAAGCGATCACATCTTTGAGCTAGTTATATTCCGGTATTTTTCACTTGAAGCTGGAAGTCTATTTGCAAATCTGGCTTACCCTTCAAGAGCACAAAGTAAATGCAAATCTTTTCCCCAAAGAATCCCTAAAAGGATATTCATTATAGTGAATAAAAGTGAGCTGAGCCGAACCGAGCTCCAATGCAATGTTCTTTCAAAAAAGCAGATCCGAAGCGTAAGCCACAAAAGAAAACGGTTCGTTTTGTATTTCAACACACTTAGGTCTAATGTCTAATAAAGAAAGTCGAAACTTTAACCTTTTGAGCTCTTAAAATCTCCATAACAAGTGTTCAAATCAGTAATAAGACATTTTGCTTTTAGGGTTCACTGCATTCCCACAAAACATTGATTTCAGAATAATGAATGGAAATTCCAAAAGATTTTACCTTGTTTCTTTCTCAAAATACCTCTGTTCACTTTGTTTAAGAGCTACATCTAAAAATGTAACTATCTTAAGGTAACTCTTTCAGATATTAGGCTTCACATAAGACTAGCGTGGACCAAAAACTGTGCAAATAGGACTAGTTTTAGTAGTACCCTGAATGGAACTTCTTTGAGGGAAATGTTACGAAAACAAGCGTCTTTGCTTTTCGATCTGTTGATCAGAAAATCATTGCCAGAAACGAAATTGGTGCACCAGAAAAACTATAAAACGATATACCATTTGACTATTTTTGTACTTTTACACTGCACTCAGACAGCACACATATGTAAAATCGAAGGTCCACATTGAAATATCACTTCAAATTCTCGGACATGCACTTATATGGAAGTTACTCACAAGAAGTTGTTCTTTAGCTTTGGTTCAACCCTATTTCCAATGTTTTCTCTGCTGGATCTGGGAAGCTTAAAAACTGTCTGAAAACAAGTAAGGTAGCCGGATTTGAGAATCCAGAGAAGCTTTAGAAAATTCTGGAAATAAGATTGGTAGCCTAACTCAAATCTTCAATGAGTACTTTGACTTGTTCTTTGTCTACCTGCCATTGCAAACTGAGCTATTATCAGCCATATCATAAGAAAACTCAGACTAGAGAAAATACTGCACTATCCTCACCTTTATTGTGCTAAGAAACCAAAATAAGAACGAATTTAGCTGGATTTTTCACATGAAGTTTTTTAAATCTCAAGATTGAATAGATTTGATTAAAGAGCTTTCGTAGGCAAAATATTCCTTCTATACTTTTTTCTAAATTTAGGTAAGGGAGGGAATATTTCCCGGGATGCAAACCGATTCTGAGCCGAAACGGGTTTGAACTAAGCCGAACCGCTTATTCCAGCTTCCTTTCAGAAATGATGAACCGAAACCGATTCGGTTCAGTACTCTGACGAGTCACATTCCGACAGAAATAATATTTCATAATGTGCCTTTATAAACCATTGAACCGAACCGAAACTGCGGTTTAGTTAGCTCCAAAAACCATGTAATGAACCGAACCGGCGGTTTAGTAACTGTGTGAACCACTGCATCGAACCAGTACTTATTTCAAGTGGTTTTCATCCCTGAGTATTTACCAAGTCTGAAACAGACCGTATCGCGGGAAATTCAACAAATTCTCAAACAATAAGAGTTGCAATAGACAACTACTTCAGCAAGTAACATAGAGTGGGCTTCGCTTCTGAAACCCTGGTAAAAAGATCATTTAAAATAGTTAACCGATACTGAGAACTTTACAGTAACAATGTGATACCTAACCTACTCTAACTAAGGCAAACTGATTAAGATATTTACAGTACATCTGTCTTAGGTTAAGTAAAAGCCAGCATTGAGACGTGATCCCAAGTAGTCCTTCCCTGCAAATAGTCAATTTTTCAGTGACTTTTGTTTCCATGAACTAGTTTAGCTATTCAAATAATAATAATAATATACCCGCATTTGCTGCATATGTCCTTTGGCACCAGTCACCTAGTTACTCAAAAACTGAGTCTACGCCCATCAACCAACAAAGTCAACAATTGCGAAAAATATGACAGACCATTAAAACAAAAGTCACGCGCGACCCACCAAAACATGGAGAGGCATGGAACCCCACTGACTATGTCTATGTCACCCTTCCTTCCACAACAAAAAAGATGACTTTGTCACAGTTATTGCGCCCTGACAATAATGACTTAAGAAAGTGGCAGCAGCAACCGCAGCAAAAGAAAACTACGAGAAACGCAAAGCCGACTTGCAATGGAAGGAAAAGCAGCTGCCAAAAAAAGAAAAGAAAAGTAAATGGAAAATGACATGCAGAGGACAAGTTTTGTTGGAGCAGAGAGAAAGAATATATAAAACAGCAGCAGCAAGACAAATGCAAGCCAAATGCAGAGGCAGAGCAAAATAACAAAAAAAATAAAAAAGGGAAAAGAATTTTTGCATTTTGTGTGCCATTGTGTCAAGTGGAAATTGCATGAAGGGAAGGGCAGCAGGAAAAGATGACAATAAAAATGGCGGCTGAGGCTTAGCAACAACAACAACAACAGCAGCAGCAGCAGCCGCCGTAACAACACCAACAAAGATGTCGACTTAAAGTTCAATGGGAAAATATGAAAGGCAAAATGGCGACAGGCAGCTTCTGTTTGGAGAGAAAAGACGTTTTGGGTCGATGTCGACCATTAGCGTTTTATGGCCACATCCCGCACCCAGAGGAAAAATCGATAAAAACACACACACACACACGCACACAGAGACACTTGTGTTTGTTGTTCCGTTTGCAATTTGTGACGTGTGCAAGGGTTGAGGACACTTTTTTTTCTCTCCCCCTTTTTTGTTTTTACTTCAATCATAAAAGCATAACACAAAAGCCATTATGCTTTGTAGAGCGAAGACACACGCACACATGTAGAAGGATAGGTAGATGCCAGCAGGAGGAGGAGAAGGAGGCGAACGCTTCCTTTCTTATATGGGTTACGTGCAAGATAAAGCGACACTCGCTTTGGGTCATTCCCATAAAGCACATGCATCAATTTATGATTTAAAAAAGCAGTCACTTGGTGGAAAAAAGCAGACACTACGAAAAGTAGAGTAGACTAAGGCGCTGCTTCCTTTATTCAAATTCCTTCGTCAAACTTCAAACAAAATAATAACAACTCGCGCGGCCGCACCCAATAACCTAACTGTATGAAACTCTCAACACAGTTTCCAACCCATTTTGCCTTACCCAGCCAGCCCGTTAGCTTTGTGGTTCAGCTGGCCAAATAGGCCTTTGGTCGGGACCACCGAAAAACACAAACATTAATCTTGACCAAACAAAAATAGACAAGAAGCTGTAACTGTTTAAGACTTGCCTTGTCTTTCACCTGGCGTACGAGTGTGTAAGTAGCAACAAGTGCAGTGAAAACGTCTTGGGTAAACTCAACTATGCGTAGGCAAATAGCCTCGGGGTACACGCATGCATCAGAAGCCGGGCCCAACGCCTCGATTGAGTTGTTCGCTTCATGGTTCCCAGTTGCACATGCGCAGTCTTGCTCTTGCCACACATTGTCACAGCCCGTCCCGAGTCTGGCCGGTGTTTGTCTTTCAATTACCTTGGCCAAACATTTCCATGATATTTGCCAGGCGTATTTAAATTTAACCAGCCAACGACGGAGGTCTTTGTGGGTCTCTTCTTCTTTGGCCGCTGGGCTGCTGGTTACGCATGCGCGCCACACAATTTGCTGCCTGAAAGCGCCTCAATTGTGTTGACCTGTCGGCGGAGTGTTTTGGGGAATGCCAATGCGATTGGCAATGGGAATATGGTGGGGGTCTTGTTTGTTGTGCAAATTATATGTTAAGTGCGGTAGCTTGATAGGCATTGTGAAATTTAGTGGGCAAATGAAGTGACATTAAAGGGTGAGAGCTCAGCTATGCACTCAGCTCTACTCTCAGCAAACGCTTTAAAAAGCTTCAAACTTCATAATTAAGGGCCTGTGTGTTATCTATCCGGAATTATTCTTTATATATTTTTAAGTTTCAAGTTCCAAATTTCAGAAAATTTACATACAAATAAAAAAGTTGTCAGGAAGCTCTAAAAATGCCATACAAAAAGAAGTTAGCTGTAATTTACCCCTTACTTACACCCAAAAAAAAGTAGAACGAATAACTTAAGAACGAACGCTCTTAAAAAACATTTATTCGTTCTTGAATTTTCAAGAATTTCGCTCTTGAAATCGAGCTAAGTTCATTTTCAGTATAGTGTATTTAGGCAAGGGGGACTGACGTAAAGAAACAGAGAGGAGATAGAACACAGCGTTGAACTCGCTCTCTTAGTTCAGTTTTTTATGAAGAGGGTGTGTGGGCAAGCTGTCGAAAGGAGAGGGCAATCGATTTTTGCACTCTTGTTGCTTTGGAATTCCCAACCAGTTATGGCATTTATGCTGACTGCCAGTTGACAGGCAAAGACTGATACTGCTTTGAGGTGCTGTGTATTCCTGGAGCCATAAAAAACAACTGATTTAAAATTGTTGTATGATTGGAATCTGTGAAGCTCTTGATTTAAGATTAAACTATCTTAATCTTGAATCTGATGAGCTCTTTATAATAGGAAGTACATTCTCCGTTTATGACAATGATGTATGCTCTTGATTTAAGAATGAGTAATCTTAAATTGGAGAATGATTAACATTTGATTCAAGAATTATTCTGCTAGATTTGAGAATGATTCGCACTTGTATCAAGTACTAAAGCTCTTGGATCAAGAAAACCGGGATACAAAAATTTTTTTTACTGTATTTTTTGTATTTTTTGTTTTTCTATTTTTACTTTGAGTGTATAAACTTCATCGAACTTTCTTTTGCTGATAACTTGACTATTGTTCATTAATCATTATTTAACAGCAATGATTCTATCTTTACCAAATGTTTGTCAAATCGGTAAATACTGCTGATTACAAAAACTGTGGTTTTACTTGTCGAAATATCATATGAGATTGGCGAGATATCATATGAGATAGCTCAAAATGGGACAACCTTACAAAACTTTCAAAAACCGCATTCTCTAAACTCATCACATAGTTTTCTGCTTCATAGATTGACTACTACACTTATTTCATATCTTATTTCAGATATCAAACTGATTATATACAGCCCAAAAAGGTGCCAAAGTTGAGCTTCTCTCGAGATATCAGACAAATTGAAATACAGTTT
>JAWNNO010003269.1:0-18769 GCA_035044985.1 Lordiphosa fenestrarum
AGCTAAACATACTGATAACCAAAATTGCTCATTCCCAGCACCTAAGCAGCAACTAGGCAAAAGCTCCAGAAATTTAAAATCAAAAGCGCCCATTCTTGAAACAAAACCTTGATAGATTAATAGTTTTTTACTTTGTATGAAAGCTACATGTTAAAAAATTTTTTGTGGGAAATTAAACAAAAACCCCCTCCATTCTCTTCTTTGGGTCGCTCTTTGATCTCCTGATCAGAAAAATATTCCTAGGAATGAATTTGAGACTTCAATAGAACTATTACCCTATTCGATTTCGGTTAGATTTTAACCCCTCTCCACTCCATGGGTCGGCACACTCCCTCCCGTTCGGTAGGGATAGGTACCCCCTCCTCTTCCATAAGTCGTCCCCTCTCCACCTATCGAAAAGATTCGGCTAGAAATGAGTTTGAAGCAGCCACAAACCAACAAAACCAGATTTTGGCACATCTTAAGCCAAAGGCAGCGACGTTATTAATTTCTGCCGGTTAGTTTTCCATTAATTTGCCATGTTCAATTTCCAGAGATACCGAGCTAAAGCCCCAGACAAGGACAAGGAAGTAATATTAGACAAGTAAATTTTTTAGAAATATTTTAGAAACAAAAGGAGACTTTTGCTCATTTTGCCATTATCGCATTCGCACACTCAGAGGAAAAATAAAATATAGAAAAAATAGATATTTGGTTCAAGAATTTTCGAGATCAATAGTTCGATAAGAGTGAAAATTCTCAATCTAAGAGCGAAATTCTTGATCCAAGTATGAATTTTTGATCCCGGTTTTCTTGATCCAAGAGCTTCCATACTTCATCTAAGATCGAAACATTCTCAAATAAAGTAGCAAAATTCTTGAATCAAATGCCCAACGAACTCAAATCCAAGGTTATTCATTCTTGAATCAAGAGCATACAGCATTGCCCAAATTATAGAATGTTCTTCCGTTTATCAAGAGCTCATCAGATTCAAGAGTAAGATCGTTTACTCTTAAATCAAGAGCTTCATAAACTCCAATTATAATTTTTCCATTGTGTTTAGATCTATTTCATGGAAAACTAATTGTTAAGCCGTCTAGCAAGTTTTAGCCGGCTCGACGAATACATAACTCCTCAAAGGAGTATCAGTCTTTGCCTGTCAACTGGCAGTCGCACAGCCGTCGCTCCATGCCAGCAATGCCATAATTGGTTGGGAATTCCAAACCAATATGAGTGCAAAAATCGATTGCGATCTCCGCTCGATAGCTTCCCCACAAGCCCCTCTTCCGTAAAAAATCAAACTGAGAGAGCGAGTTCAACGCTGTGTGCTGTTAAATGTGCTTGCTCTCCCTCTCGGTTTTTTTACCTCAGTCCCCTCGCCTAAATACATCATACTGAGAACGAATTTAGCTCGATTTCAAGAGCGAAATTCTTGAAGATTCTACTGTTCTACTTTTTTCTGGGTGCAAAAGTTTTGCGATTTCGAGAGCAAATTTGACCGAAAAACGGGACTTTAAACCCTAAAATGGCTTAGCCACAATTTCTCAATGTACGGTTAATCAACATAACTGGCAACTTAGCCATTAGAGTGTTTTACTTTACCAAATTTTTACGTCCATGCAATAGAAGTGGAACTGGAAGAGACAGAGCAACAAATAAATAATGCATTAACATAGGCGAGAGGCCTAATTATGTTTTTGAACTTTAATGGCATAACAAAAATACCTAAATTGTTGACAATAAATGGTCACAAGGAAACTGTTGTTGAAAAAACCAAATGCCTTAACCGCTGGTCTACTGGGCCTTAGAAGGCACCCCTGCTTAAACACTAGGATTTTTCGAAAAGAATTGGTTAGCTTAAGAAAAACTTTCTATATTCGCTTCTTTCTTTGTCTAGCATTTACATTTATCTACATTATCCCCTGTGTATGCCACTGTTGGAAACCTTTTAGATAACTGAAACATTAGTATAGAATATAACAACTTTCCGAAACATAAAATTTGAATTCTTAATCTTCACTTGAATGTATAAATATAAAATTTTAACTGTCCCATGCCACTTAAATTTATGCAAAAAAAAATGCTGATTTGGTTGAATGATTGCTGTTTGATTTATTATGCATTTGTTTCAATTTTCCTGCCGTCAGCTGTATGCCAGCATTTGTGCTAAAAGTTGTAATGGATTTATCAATATTATTTAAATATGAATGCTATCTGGCAGCAGTCAGCAAAAAGTCAACAAACAGATGTTACTTTTATTTGCATTTACCCAGGTGTGTCCTGAGTGTAGCGATTCTCAAAGTGAATCAGCAGTAAATATGCTTACAAAAGTGCTTTTACAGGCTTCATTCTTAGACACAAACCAAACAAGTGCTTTAATGTCAAATACCGGACTGACAAGAGCACAAACACTTCACCATTATCATCATTAACCACAGCCCTTCCTAGGTGTGGCATTTGCAATTTACTAAGGAAAACAATTGGCTGGTACCATTGCTTTGAGGTGCATTCACTTTCTGCAATACACAGCAAACTTAGATGCGGGTCTGGCCTGTCTGTTCCATAACGATGTTGTCATTTGCTGCAGCAGATACGAATATATCGCTTTGACACTTGTTCTCAGTCTCTGGCCAGAGTCCAGATGCAATGTTTCTTCCTGTGTGTCCATGATAAGTAGGCCAAGTATGGCTCTGCGTTTGTACAGCAGTTTCTGTGTTGAAAGATTAACTTACAATTGCAAATACAGTGTAACATGTCTCTGGTATTAGCTCTTGTTGTTTTGTTGCTGACAACAACAAGAATAACACACAAATAAATGAACAAACAGCCCGCAGCATCTCATGACAAATATTTGCACAACTGACACTTGACTCTCGGCTGGTCAGATGGCCAGCCGAAACGGGAAAGGGAGACTGCAGGGCACAGATGCAGAGTGCATCGAGCCAACGGGGCGTATAATCAATTTGTTGATGTGATGGCAAAACAAACTTGTACGAGCAAAGAGTTGACAGAAAATGAAAGTAATTATATAATGAGTTTGCATTTTCAAAGACTCTAATTTAATTGTTTTCCTATTGCCGTTTTCTTCTACCACTATCTAAAGGGTGATTTTTTAAGAGCTATAGGAGAGCTATAGCTCTTAAAAAATCACCCTTTATATGCTTGCAATCTAATTGCAATGGCTTAGGCCGTTTTTTTTATTGATAGAGGGTAAATCGCTAGCTATTTCGACAGCGAAAGGGGGCTAGCCACTTCTCTAGTGAAGATGGACTTGTGATCTCGCTGGTTAAAAGTTATGGGGCAGTTTTGCTAGCAACGGAAACAAATGCCTGGCTCGTTTTTTATGGTTTGTTATGGTTTTTCACGATTTATTATGAATTCTCCTCATGCACCTTCTCTTCTTAATCGTTTAACAACAGATTTTAATCAACGATAGCCTTAACGACGCCTAGTTAAAGTATCAAGAGATTCTTAATATTCGACATGGAATAGAAAACTGGATCCAATTCACATAAAAAATTGCATCCCGTATCATCCTATAACAATAAACTATCTATATAATTGGCCAAGGGAGCTTACAAGCTGAGATGCCTTTGGTTCGGCCCAAAATAACGTTTTCCTTGCACTTTTAGCTTCTTGGAAGCGGCCCTCTCGCAGTCGAAGAATACATCCCAAACCATTTCTCATAATAAGATTTTAGACTCAGTTTCAAAGCAATCCACTATGGTCCCAAAGTCGATTTTTTTGATGTAAATTCAAAAACTCAAATCGCGATTTATGCAAAAAAAAATACATTATTCCTAATAGAGTATACTCCATTCAACTCAGAAATACAAATATTTTGCATATTTTCCAACCGTGGCAGTTTTGCCAGGCCCTGAAAGTTCACTCTTGATTTCCTGCGCACGTAGCTTAGATAAACAGAAAGTGGTTTTTACTTGCTTTAAAATATTAAAACCATTAGCCAAATAACTAAAACAAAATATGGAAAATATAGCCCAAGGTTTGTTTTATTTGATTGTCATTGTGATTTTTGTGTAGCTGTGTTTTGTCTTATGTGTTTTGTATTTTTGCGCTGTGTTGTTTTAGGCGAACATAACCTCAAGCTGATTTTGTTTCGTGGAGAAAAAGTTTAGTGGATTGTCGTGGATTGTCGTAACTATTAATGAAGTCTTGTTTGTCAAAGAGTCTTCTATAAAACACTAATTCGTTTTTACACAAATCAACACGTTTCCACAAAATCACTAATCACTAGATGAAGTTATAGAAAGATTTCATATAAACACTGAATTAAAGTTAATAGTTACCTATGGTTTTGACGGCTCAACAGGGCCAAGCATTTATAAACAAAATTTCCAAAATAATGAACCGGATACCGTAGACCAAGGCATATTTGTCACAACACTAATACCATTAAAGCTTATTAACGAATTCAATCAAATTTTATGGATCAACCACACACCGCAATCAATCAGATTGCTCAAATTGATGGAAATATCGGAAATGAATTCTGAAACTTTTAATCCTAGGCCAGACTCTCTTCAATATGGTGTGAGTCCCCTACATGCATGGATTCGTTTCTTAGAGTTCGTACTAAATTTGTCGTACAGAATTGAGCTAATGAAATGGCAAATTAGAGGCTCTCATGATAAAGGTATTAGTTAATGGTAGTGCTGATACGCAACAGGGAAATTCAACGCGAATTTTGGACGGATTACACGTCGACAAGCCAAAACCAAATGGAAGTGGAAATTCAAACGACGGCAATACAGCGAGAAAAACCTTTGCAGACACTAAAATACTGTCGTCAATATTACATTTAGATTTTGATAGCTATTTCCAGCGAATATTCGATCAACACTAAAAAGTTTAAAGACTATACTAAAAAACAAGAAAGAAAGTCGGTCAAGCCCGACTATAACATACTCTGTACCAAGAAATTTTGTCTTTTGATCATAACTCGAAAACCGTTCATCCGATCTTCTTCATTTCTTTGGCGGATCGATAAGTTATCCTAATAACTAAATATGTCCAGAAGGAACAAGCCATCTATCTTCAAAACTGTGGGAGATATGACGTTTTTTCTAAATTGCGGGGGCGGGAGGGGGCGAGGCCAAAATTGAAAATAAACTTGATCTGCCTGCAGACATAAGAAGCATATGTCCCATACATGTCAAACCTCTATCTCTTACCATCTCTGAGATCTGTGCGTTCATACGGACAGACAGACAGACAGACGGACAGACGGACAGACGGACGGACGGACAGACGGACATGGCTATATCAACTCGGCTGTTGATGCTGATCAAGAATATATATACTTTATGGGGTCGGAGATGCTTCCTTCTGGATGTTACATACTTTTGCACAAACTTATAATACTCTATGTACCTTCGGTACAGAGTATAAAAATCTTGTCTAGTTCTTGAGTTATTCATTTATGTAAAATATATCGACTTTGGGACCACAGTGCAATCGGATAAACAATAGATTTTACCATACAACATTTTCCGGGACGTTTCCCACAAATTTGAAAGTCGCTTCACTTACTTTTAAGCTAAGCTTCAAGTTAATCGGATGAAAAATAGTTAAAATGCCTGCAAACTTTCCTATTTTTCGCATCAAATTCCAAAAAACCGAGCTCCCAGTGAATCGAATGAAAATAGAATTTTGCAAGTTGAATTTTTCGGATATTTTCTTTCTATTCGGTCAGTTTATAATTTTGGGTACTTTGATTACCAAGCGAGCATTATTTTAAGCGGATGAATTGAAAATTTTTACTCATACAAAACTTGTCCGGGCATTTTCCACAGAAAACTTTTAATGCTCTTTTTGTTATTCACTCAGAGAAAAATTGTTAAATTTGCTGAAACTTTTTCTTAAATTTAGGACGGACTTCGAATAAGAATTTCAAATTTTCAGTGCGAACTTAAGCCTTTTTTCTAAGAGTGTACATTATCATTAAGCAACGGTCCTGAGCAGAATACTAGTCGGTTAGTCACAGAAGCCTTACACCTGCCCTACTTCACAAAGAATCGTTTATTATTTTAATAGCCGGCAATTTATGAATTGATGGCAAACACTTTCAAACTGTAAAACAATTTGCCAGGCTTCCATTTACTTTATCTTATACTTGAAGAACATGTTGTTGCCTCTGCACCAGCGGCATTAAATATTACTTCTTGCCATAAAGTTGATAAACAGCCAAACAGTTACAAAATAGATATTCAAGAAAGTTGCACGGAAACCAAAAATTTATGTTATCAAGGATTTGATACTTTAAATTTTTGGGGCTTGGACCAAAGAAGCGGTCAATCCTTTTTGTAGTGAAAAAGGTAAGTCGGATGATTTTTAACTAATTCGGTTATCTGAGCATTGCTCTTGCTTTTATGAATGTCCAGTACCCAGAAATTGCTTAATTTACCTACTCTGCTTGGCTATGCTATTAAAGTAACTCTTATATAGTGACTTTTGTTAGGTGAGTGCTATCCATTAACTCTTTTTCATTGACTCTCGTTCACTGACTCTTTTTCAGTAACTTTTGAAGACTCTTGATGAGAGACATTTGTTTAGTGACTCTTGATAAGGGAATCTCTTTCAGTTTCAGTACTTTTTTCTTCTTATTCAGGGGCCCTTTATTAGTCACTCTTCTTCAGTAATTCTTGTTCCGTGACTCTTTTCGATAACTATTGTTTACTGACTCTTGTTCATTGACTCTCGTGCAGTATCTCTTGTCCAGTGAATCTTGATCAGTGCCTCTTATAACACTTGATCCGTTTCCTTCGTTCAGTGACATTTTTATACTCTGTACCGTAGGTACACAGAGTATTATAAGTTTGTGCAAAAGTATGTAACAGGCAGAAGGAAGCATCTCCGACCCCATAAAGTATATATATTCTTGATCAGCATCAACAGCCGAGTCGATATAGCCATGTCCGTCTGTCTGTCTGTCCGTATGAACGCACAGATCTCAGAGATGGTAAGAGATAGAGGTTTGACATGTATGGGACATATGCTTCTTATGTCTGCAGGCAGATCAAGTTTATTTTCAATTTTGGCCACGCCCCCTCCCGCCCCCGCAATTTAGAAAAAACGTCATATCTCCCACAGTTTTGAAGATAGATGGCTTGTTCCTTCTGGACATATTTAGTTATTAGGATAACTTATCGATCTGCCAAAGGAATGAAGAAGATCGGATGAACGGTTTTCGAGTTATGATCAAAAGACAAAATTTCTTGGTACAGAGTATGTTATAGTCGGGCTTGACCGACTTTCTTTCTTGTTTTAGCTACCCTCGTTTAGTGACTTTGGTTCAGTGTCTCATGATCAGTGCTTTTTTTCAGTTCATTTTTATGCGACACTTGTTCAGTAACTGTTGTTCGGTGACTCTTGTCTAGTGACTCGCGTTTAGGGGGTCACTCTTGTTCAGCGACTCTTGTTCAGTGACTCTTGTCATTGACTCAAGTTTACCATGATCAGTTCAATAAAGTTCAGTGACACTTGTGCAATGAGTTTTGTTCAGTAATTCTAGCTATGCGACTCTTGCTTAGTAACTCATGTGACTCTCACTCACTGATTCTCGTTCAGTGTCTCTTGTACTATTAATTAGTGCCTTTTTAAGCGACATTTGTTCAGTGACTGTTGTTCGGAGACTCGCATTCAGGGATACTTTTTGAGTGACTCTTGTTCAGCGATTGTTGTTCCGTAACACTTGCTTAGTGACATTTCTACAGGACTCTTTTTCACTGACTCTGGCTTATTGACTCGCGCTTGACTAGCGACACTTGTTCAGTGACTCCTGCTATGTGACTTTTTCTATGTGACACTTGCTTAGTATCTCTTGTGACTTTCGTTCTCTTCTTCTTCTTTGGCCCGATTTACGGTCAAGGCCTCCGCTATCTGCTTCCACCACTCTCCTCTGTCTTGAGGGAGCTGCCACCAGTTGGTCACACCAAGTTTCGATATTTCTTTTGTCACTTGGTCACCCCATCTTAGCTTCGATCGTCCCACCCTAGGCGTCTTCCGTTTGTAAACCTGTTTTACTGGATCTTGGTCATCTATACGAGTAACATGCCCTATCAAACGCAGCCGGTGATGCTATATGCGCTCGACATGATCAGTGTCCCCATAGAGCCCGTACAGCTCACGATTCTTTATGATGAGAAACTCGTCGCCAACTTTTAGAGGTCCATAAATCCTCCCAAGAAGGTCCATAAATCCTCCGAAGAACTTTTCTCTCAAACACGCAAATTGCCGACGCATTGGCTACTGTTAATATGACTTTTGTTCACTATCAGTGACTTTTGTACAGTAAGTCTTGTTCAGTGACTCTTATACAGTGACTCTTGCTCAGGTACTCTTCTTCACTGACTCTTTACAATTGTCTTGCGTTGAGGAACACTTTTTGAGTGACTTTTGTTCAGCTATTCTTTTTCATTGAAACTTGTTAAGTGACTCTTGCTGATGATACTTCTTCAGTGACTCTTGTTCAGTGACTCATTTTCATTGACTCACGCTTATTGACTAACGTTTAGTGACTTTAATAAGTTATATAAATCTGCGTGATACTTTTTTTTGTGAATCTTGATTTTAAACTCTTGTTCTGTGACTCCTGCTTAGTAATTCTTGGTCACCGACTCTCGCTTAGTGACTCTTGGAAAGTAACTCTTGTTCATTGAGTATTTTTAATAATTCTCTCTCTAGCGACTTTATAGGGTATCATAAAGTTGCGCCTAATCTTCATTTGATTACCAAAAATCAAGGCAGGAAAAGATATTGCTTACCATGGGAAAGCAACGTAAGCTACCTAACAAACAAATGAATATGTGTCGCTTGTACCAAAACTCACAAAATCAAGAATACTTTATTTTCCACTTACTTGATAGAATTTGTATATATTTGCTTTCAAACCAATCTTGAGATTAGCTACCATTAAATAACTGAAGTCAGCTTTATTTTCCGACAAATTTAAATAAGTGGTTGAGAGGCCAAAATGAATCAAAATCTGAAGTAGAATTTTGTGAATTTCCTTCCTCACCAAAGTAACAGACCTGTCCACACTTTTGTCTCACTCCTATTGTCATCAACTGTTGTTGCTGCTGTTGTTTTCCCAGTAGGGAATTAATGCTGTGAAAATTTACTGGCCCCTAACGAGCACGTTCCTGAACTCCAGAGGAGTGAACTGAGAGCTAACCCCCGCCCCACCCATCATTTTGTTTAAGTTGAAAATCTTATTTATGCCTTGAGGCATTCTTTAATTTTTTTGTTTTTGTTCCTTGCTGTTTCTCTGGGGTAGGTTAACAATGTGAGAATTAATTTTGCTTTGTTAGAAGTTTTTTGATGGCTTCAGTTGGACGAAGCTATTCTTGTTTTTTGGTGGAGGTCGTGAAGCACATCTAATGAATAATTAATTGAATTAAATGATGAGGAGAGAAGAGCAATTTTGCAATAGCTGACTTTGCAGTTTTTTTAAACATTTTATGGAAAACCAAATGTACCTTATATTTTGCAATATATATTGGTTCAGAGTTCATTGTCTGTAAATCTTTTGTCGTAGCCATTACTCAAAGTCTGGGGCAAGGATTCGAAACAAGATTCGTGTTCGCTTTTGTGCACGTAGCTTGGTAATATATGAGCGGACATTAGACATACATATGTGTACATATGTAGAAAAGAATGACACATGAACTGTGTGTGGCATACCCAAGTGGCAAATGGTATTATTAATGATCCAATTGACTTGCCTTCAAGCAACATCCTTAATAGATACTACATTACTTTTAATGAAGGCAAATGAGGGATGAGGATGAATGGAAAATACGAATTTAAGAAACATTTCCGCTCAACACTTGTGGATTTGTGGAAAGATACTAAAAACCCCATAAACTGTTGGAGTGGAAAAAGCATTACATTGGAAATCTTACACCCATAAACAGTTCTTATTCCGAGAATAAAAAGTAAAATTCTTTTCGCATATTCTTTAAAATATCACAAAGTCTATCTTTGAGCAGAGTTGTTCCATTACCTTAAGCTTTTTGTTTCTAGTTTTTTTTTTTATCTTGTTTTGTCCCCTCTCACTTTGTCTCCGCACACAATCGTTTTGTTCGTTCCCTGTGTGGCCGTTCCTTGCTTTTTGTCTACCGACGCCTGATGCTATGCTACAGTTTTCTTTGAGACTGTTCTGTTTGACTTTGTTGGTTTTGTTACAACACATAGAAGTTAGTGGCTTTCTTGTTGCTGCTTTTGTCTGTTGCTTTACACATTTTCTGTCTTTGCTTTTATGTGTCCAATTCAATAGAAAGTTAGTACATGTTGCTTGAAACTAATCGATGGTTGGTTTATATTTGGAAAAGCTTGACCCAGTAATTAATTAACAATAGCAAAGTATTCTAAAGAATTGATTTAAATAGAGTTAAGCTTTCACCTTTAACACAAAAGTGCACATAAATAAATGCACAAGGAAATAAATTTTCTGTGGGTCAGTCACATCTTTGTTGCAATTCGGAGTAGCAGTTGCTTTTTGTGTTTTGGCAGTCTGCCAGTCTAAAGTGCCAGTGGCTAGCCAAGCTCGTTAATTTAACTCAACCAAAAATGAATAATTATTTGGCCAAGAGATTCAAAAATTTAAGACACGTGTGTGTGCCATATTTAAAACTCAGAGAACTTTACTGCTCGTACACTGGAAACAATTTAAGGATTAGCAGTACAAAATACTTAATTTAAATCGCAAAATAATATTAATATTTAAAGAGAGGAAATAATCTTTTGGGAAATACTTTGCCTTCAACTCAGAGTTAAAACCAATAGTTCTCTCAAATTTTTAAGAACATTTGTTTCAAATGTTTCTGAAATGAGTACAATTTAACTCTGTCACAGCACAGCAATGTATGTGCAATGGCATAGTGAGCTAACAAGTCGCCATTGCTAACTGAAAAAGATCTGGAGATTGTCTTTATACAAATCTGTCAAAAAATTGTCTTTCTTTTCAAAATGAACCAAGGCAGTTTCCAACTTTTGTAAATAATACTGACTCCCGATTCGATTAATTGAGATCTCTTATTGAAAAAATCTTATTTAAAAACTGTTTTCTTTCCAATGGTATTTATTATAATATTAGTTCTTAATATAGTAATAAAGTCTAACTTTTTAGCTAAGTATAACCACCTTTTTAAATAGAAGATTTATACCATAAGTTGGTACGAGTATTAAGAGTTGACAAATGTCCAAAAAAACTTTAATTTCAATTATTATTGTTATAAGATATATTGAAGAATTGGGGACATGCAGACCAGAAAAAATAAGTTATGAAAATATTAGAACATAATCCAGCAAATATTTTTTATCGCGGAAGATAAGAATGCGATTCGCCAGTAGGTATCGCTTTACTCTAGCGATATCGCACTATTATCGAATTCTCATCTGCCTACGGAAAGAAATGTTACACTATGCGATAACTTCCGGGCGAGATAAGAAAGCGATATTTCTGGGAGATAGGAAAAAGTCTCTTCTTAGCGATAGGGAAGCGATTCTTCCTGGAGATAAGAATAAGATTCTTCCTAGAGGCAGGAATGCGGTTCTTCGCCCGAAGATAAGCCATACGAATAAAAGGTATTTCGAGTACCGTTATTTTACAGTACTATTTCGCACCTAAGGTAAATAAGCGTTGCCATAGAATTTTCCTTTGGTAATATAGTAAAAAGTCAACTCACTTCAAGAAGAATCTCATTGGGGTCATCTTAGGGAGTGTTAAGCGATGTATCGCCAATTCTCAAATGGGATGACGAAAAAGCGAAACCAATAATAAAGTATCGCATTCTTGCCTTCAAGGCACAACAAAATGTCTGCAGGGTTTATACACACACAAAGTAAATCATGCTTAATGCCCTTTTAAGTATGCTACGTTTTATACAATCGATATTTTTTTTAAGTATTTATTTTATATTTGTCTTAACTTAACATTTTGTTATATACCCCCAACATTCTAGGTAAATATACAGTGTCGGTTATCTATGACGCGTCCATAACTGACTTGCAATAGTTTAGTTCTAATAGATAATTACTTAAGGATATAAAGTTTGCATACATTGAAGGGCATTAATCACGAATAATTTGGTGTGTATAAACGTATATTATGTGTTGGGGAGATAACGCACTGCGACCAATCCTGGTCTATTGTGCCCCCTGCTGCGTTTACAACTCTCCTGTATAAACGTAAGTAATAGTTAATATTGATTGGGAAATTCGATGTGATATGTGAATAACTTTTTTTTTAGAAACAATGTGAATGCAGTGTCCTTAACCGATAAAACAATGAGCCATTGTGAAGAAACATTTTTCAGGCTATCGATTCCATGATAAATGCCAAACATAAGATCCAACGGAGCTGCATTCAGAACTTTGTTGATAGTTTTCTGGTAAATATGAAAAGGCTGAACTCTACTAAGGTAAGTAGCTCACCGAATATTGGCTGGAATGTACCATTAACGGAGCAGGTTCAGATATATTTAGTGCTATTCTGTTCTGTTCTCTTTCCACCAAAGTTATCAAGGTTTCCTCCTTAATTACTAGCCACTAGTTTACGAATCTGTGCAAAAATTAGATTCAATGACAAGTATTAAATTAAAGTAAAGTTCGTGTCTTATATTTATGTACGTACAACTTAAAATGTCTTTTGCTAGTTGTTATCCACTTTATCTATAAACTGGACTAGTATAATTCAAGCTTAGTTTAAATTCAAGCACAAGTCCTTTAAGTACAAATCCTGTTCTGGCCCCCCTTTTTTGTGAGTGTAAGTCCCAGCAATTTCCAGAGGACAGTTTAGAGTCCACGGTGTGTTTATACAAGTATATTTGCATGTTTATGTGTCTAATGCTTGTCTCTTTTGGTAGCTTGTGGGTCTCAACTTCTTGTTTTGTCTCTCTCTCCCTCTCTCTCGCTCTTTCTTTTTGCCCAATTATAAAAGTTGGTAAATTGTTTTTGTTTCTCTCTTTTGGCTTCGGTTTCCCAGCTGCATTCTATATTAATTTACACATTTTTTACAGACACTCCAACTTTTTACGGTTCTGGTCTATGGTATGGGTTTTTCTTTTGCGGTGTTTGCCATTTTCTGCCTCAACTGGTTTCAATTTCTGCTTTACGGGAATTTTCCTTAAGCGATTTTCAATCAGTTTTTGGGTTTGGTCATTGCCAGCCAAGTTAATTAACTGATGAAAAAGTATTTTTTAATTAATTACAAGGGCACCAAAAACACTACATCACTCCTACAGTGTTTAAAAAATAAAAGAGTTGAAATAACACACATTAATAACAACACAGTTTGCAGTTGCTGAAAATTCATGTACTTAGTTCAGACAGGCAAAGTCTAAAGGCTTATCACGTGAACAAAATGAAAAATAAAAATAAAAGTTTATTCGCACCAGTTAATGTTGGTGTCGTTTAGCACAAGATGGGTACAAAAGTTGTCAAACATAGTTGTGACCATATAAATACACCCTGAACGGTAAAATCAAGGCATTCATGATTAACTTAAGCCAAACTGGAAACAATAATGCGTTGATCCAGAACGGGTTTTAAAATTTTAATGCTGTCTAACTAAAGCTATTAACGAACTCAACTTGGAAAGGGGGAAAGTAAGGAAACATCCTATTGTTTCTAATCTATGATTGATATTGGGCTAACATTAATGTTTTATTTTTAGGATATTAAGGACCTTGAAGACTGAACACAAGAACGTCTGCATCGTAGTGCACACGACTATCAAGCGCTCGCAAGAACTAGTAACCGAATCAGAGTATACAGCCATGTTCTCAGTTCCACTGACTTTTCAAAAGTAATATTGCATTAATTCCGAGACGTCTTCATTTTCGAATACTGAATTCCACTTGAAATTGTTCCGGAATTACTTTAAGGAACTTTTAGTTCGACTGCCGCTTATCGTTTGATGGTTTATTTCACAACTATTAAATTTAAGCAAATTCGATTTAAATTTTTGTTCCTTAATAATAAATACAACACAACGCCAGGAGCAATAATAATAGACAGCTCAAACTCGGAGAGCGGCGAAACAATGCTCAGCTTAGAGCCAGTTTTGTGGAACCACATAATTTGTATGTATATTGTAGACGTATGCACTAGCACTTAACAAGTTAAACTCTCAGTTTATTGTGCATTACTGTTGCCCTCAGTTTTAAGCAATGGCCAAGAGAAATGTCCACGACTATGAGCGAATTTGATCGTTCGATAAAAACGATACACTACTATCGATTGACAAAAGCCTTTCGATCTGATCGGAGCTTTCGTGTCTCAAAGAAGTAATTTAACATTACAGATGATTGTTTCAAAACACCAAAATATCCAAAATTTTCTAAATTCTCCTTTAGTTTCATTTTGCGGGTCGATAATATTCTTAAGTGCCACAGTGCAAAACTTATTGACACCGCAGAATTTTCTTTTCGTTCGTTCTAATTTTATCAGAACACAAATCAATTTCCACTTTCGAAGTATTTTTGTGGAAGTGAAATTGAAAACAAGGCTGATAAAATTAAGCTGAGTGCTTGCAGTTGGTCATTTTTTTTAACAAGCAGCCTTATAGCTGTAACCTCTATATTTTTATACTCTGTACCAAAGGTACTTGGTGACGGTAGAAAACTGTTACAAATCGGATGAACGTGTGTTGGATATATGTTATGGGAAGAAACGCACACTAAGGCCCGATTTTTCCATTTCCGGTTAGTCAAATTCAGCTGCTGTTGGCTAACAAACGTAAACGTATCCTTATAGTCAGGTCAAATTTTAAACTCTAGATTAGTCCTGCTGGAACTATCGATATTTCCATCAGTTGACCAGCAACTGATTTAACAAAATGTTGATAAGAAACCCAATATTTTATATCCATGCAATGGAAATGGACCTAGAAGTAGGAAAATGTTAAACAAATCTTAAAACATAGAAAAAACAAGAAAGAAAGTCGGTCAAGCCCGACTATAACATACTCTGTACCAAGAAAATTGGTCTTTTGATCATAACTCGAAAACCGTTCATCCGATCTTCTTCATTCCTTTGGCGGATCGATAAGTTATCCTAATAACTAAATATGTCCAAAAGAAACAAGCCATCTATCTTCAAAACTGTGGGAGATATGACGTTTTTTCTAAATTGCGGGGGCGGGAGGGGGCGTGGCCAAAATTGAAAATAAACTTGATCTGCCTGCAGACATAAAAAGCATATGTCCCATACATGTCAAACCTCTATCTCTTACCATCTCTGAGATCTGTGCGTTCATACGGACAGACAGACAGACAGACGGACAGACGGACAGACGGACGGACGGACAGACGGACATGGCTATATCAACTCGGCTGTTGATGCTGATCAAGAATATATATACTTTATGGGGTCGGAGATGCTTCCTTCTGCCTGTTACATACTTTTGCACAAACTTATAATACTCTGTGTACCTACGGTACAGAGTATAAAAAGCAGATCCATTTGGAATGAATTATTCTTACTTTTTTTCTTTGATATTATTATATTTTTTTTCTTCTGATGGCTTGCACTATTTAGGATTGAAGAAATCATGAATTTTTTTTCGAGCCCAAACTTTTGGTAGCCTTCCTTTTTAATATTAGAAGCCTCTTCCTTATCGCTGCATTCGATTTTTGCAGAGTCAGCGTTCCTTGGGCAACCCTTGCAGTTGTCCCGCGATTTTCAAGGTTGTTGAATTCCGTCTTGAGCGGGAGATCAGTTCGAAGTCTCTGTTTCTGTTGTTTCCAAGATATTGCATCGCTCGTGTTACTCTCCAAATTATATTTGTTTGACTCTACAACAGAGATGGGCATGCACACATATCGTCACACTTTTCACACGCATACACGCATCTCTGCTCTACAAGGTTCACAAGCAAATGTTCCCATTGGTAATTTTTGAATTTTTGCCCACACTTTTGGCAAGAATATGAGCAGCCACAACCATTGTTCAATTCGCTAGGAATATATCGATAAAGGTCTACTTCATCTCAGGTAATTTTGAGCAACAAACTTATTGAGAAATTGGGCCCAAGAGAGAAAAATAAGTGAGTTAAGTGGTTGAAAATGCCCGGAAAAGTTCATATGGAAAATGTTCAATCTTTTTACAATCAACTACAAGGGCCTTCTTATATTATTGTAGCCTTGAAACGGACATAAAAAAAACCTCAAAATGAACAACGATCCACCTAATACTACTACCAACTAACAATTTGCTTGTTAATATTTATTTAACAATTGAGAGGCATTATTAGCTATGACTTTTCATATGCATGCTCATTTCTGCCTGCCTCCTAGTCAAAATTAAGTCAAACATCTGCCACTATGTCTGTCATTCCATCTCCTTTAACCTACATATACACATAAGTAATGCCAAATAATAACAATTTAATTGAGAATTAAGGGCACATTATCGCCAGCTGCTTTCCGCTCGCACATAAATTAACTAAATAAGTAGCAAAGTACGTAAGCGGTAGGCCCATTGAATGGCTTTGCTCCTTAATTATGCTACTTTGGTGCAAAAACAAAGATTTTCACAAGATTAAATTCAGACAGTAATAATTTACTTTTCATAAGATGTGATTTATGTAGACAGATTTCTTACCATTTAATTAGCCCAGTGCACAGAACAGCTTCAAATAAATGAAATGTTTATCTTTTCGAATACAAGCAAAATGGAAGAGCTGTAAAAACAAAACAAAGGCCACAAAAGAGATCCAAATTGTACGCAAACAAAAGGAAATGGCAACACGTTCCGAGAGAATAAATTTATCAAATTAAATTGCCAAATTTTTCTGTAGAAGTAAACAAAAATAGTTATTATGACTCATACCCGAACCTGAACCGGTGTCATTTTGATGCATAATGTAATTGAACTGTCCGTTGACTTAACATTTAAGTCAGATATTGCTCAACCCAGTTTTATACTTGACTCCAACCAACATGCAATTATCTCAGCAATTAGTGGAAAATTCGATTATTGCTGTAGGCTTTTGGTGGGTAGGTAGATAGATGCGAAGTGCATTGTCATAATTGGAATGGCGTCGCATTGTTTATTTATGGCCATGACAGAAAGAAATGAAAGTTGGATAGCCACAACTGGCGTGGACAATCAACAATTCTAGGATACTTCATGCTTGTAAAAGCCTCAATTTCAAATTATATAAATACAATTTAAATGCTTTTATAAGGTTTCTACCCTAAAAAACTATATATGTTAAATATAGTAAACTAACAATTGCTATTTACACGCCCCGTTATTACATTTTACAGCAATTTTCTAAATAGTCTGCGACCCAGCAAAGCAACGCAAATTCAATAATTGTCAATTTCCGCAAGGCAAGTTGCCTGGCTTCAGGGCAAGAGTTGAAATTGATTTCAAATTAAATTGAACTCCTTTGACCTTTCAATAGAAAATTGACAGTTAACAAGGAACAATGCAATTTTAAGCCTTTTAAATTTTGCACTTCAAACCAGTCGTAAGCTAAGCTTATTTTAAAGCTGATTTACCTCACTTTATTAATTGGTTTGCTTGTAGTTTTGTCTCTTAATCAAAGCTTTCCCCAACTTCTCATTAGCCTCCCTTTCCCTTGGAATAACTTGAAAATCTCAACCTGTGTTTTTACCCTCATTTGAGGGCAGATTTTAAAATTAATGACCTACAATTGAGCGAGCCACTTTATCATGGTCGTTTTTTTTTTTTTGGAGGGGGAAGGCCGAACTTTTTGTACGTTTTTCATTTTTAATGTTTACCTTGGACTCGAGCCGTTTAGGTAATGGAAAATGTCTGTAGAGAAGACTAAATTAGTGTGGTAAAAAATGACCAAATTGAAAACAAAGGATGAGGACTTGAAATACTTTTATTCGCTTTACCTTTGGTATGTGCCTGGGGAGTAAATGAGTTAGTTGTTTTAATATGTTGCATATGTTGGCATTTTTAGTAAAATAAACCCTTGCAGAGGGTATATTGAAATTGTCCAGATGTTTGTAAGGCATAGAAGGAAGCATTTCCGACCACATAAAGTATACAAATATATTCTTGATCAGCACAACGAGCTGAGTTGATTTAGCCGTGTCCGTCTGTTTTTATGCCTCCTCCTCTATGCACGAAGTCTTCTGATACAAATACGCTGCACATTTGTCGGAACCGGCCGGATCGGATGACTATAACATATAGCTGCCAAAGGAAAGATCGGTGGAAAAACTAGTTCTGGTGAGAAAAACTTTTATGTTTTCAATGCAAACATCTTCAAACTCCGTACTTACTAGTTTTCTAAGCTTCTACATGATTCCAACAAGTTTGGTCGAAATCGAACATCTATATAGTATAGCTGCCTTAGAAAAGTATGGTTAGAAAAATAGACTTAGTAAAAAAAACTTTTTTGTTTTCAATGCAAACTTCCTCAAAATTTTCATATATTTATTTTAAAAGCTTTTACACAATTCTTTAAAGTTTTGTCAAAAAGGGTTAACTATAGGTTATAGCTGCCATAGAAATGATTGGTCGAAAAACTAGTTTTAGTGAGAAAAACTTTTTTTTTCATGGGAAACGCCTTCAAACTTTGTATTTTTTAGTTTGCTATGCTTTCCCGTGATTCCACTAAGTTTGGTCAAAATCGGACATCTATATAGTATATCTGTCATAGAAAACTAGAGTTAGAAAAGTAGTCTTAGTAAGAAAAACTTTTTTGTTTTCAGTGGAAATGTGCTCCAAATTAGTAAGAAACACGTGACGAAGTTAACTTTCCTCTATTTTTTTTAAATCAGAT
>JAWNNO010003270.1:0-28128 GCA_035044985.1 Lordiphosa fenestrarum
TACATTTGGGCCTATAGCTCTGAAAGCCGTCATCCTATCACATTTTTGTCTGAAAACGAAACTTTCCGTCAGGTTTCTTCTTTCTTAATTGCCTTAAAACTTTTCAATAGGTGTAGAAACAAAAAAGAGTTTAAGTGGAGGCAACTTTTGAAAAAATCGAAAAAATAGTTTATCGATAATATCTCGATAACGATTCGACAGATTTTTTTTTCATGTCGATTTTCGTGCTCAGGGGGCCAAAATACTTTAGAAAAAGTTGGTTTGGTGAATTGGGGAAAAATACTGTCGAGCAGTGTAATAATAATACTAATTTTATTGTGCATATATTGTTTTTATTTGCGATTTAAATTGTGGCGCGCTTCTTATTGATTTTACAGAATTAGGTAGCTGATTCCAAAGCCTAACAGCATGCACAAAGAAATGCTTATCTGAGCATGACAATCGACTTTTTATGTTTTTAATATTATTTGTTCGTCGTGAAGAAGCAAAGTCAATCTTGTCATATAAGTATGCCGGTTCCGTTGTCCACGACTCTAAGCTTGGCCCAAGATTGCATAGATATTCCGAAGATGTTGTCTGTATGTTCACTGATATGGCCAAATCTACTAACTTGGACACATATCTAGCGATGCTATTAAAGGCGACCTTTAACCTCTCTTGACCTGCAGCGCTACAGCTTCCGAACAACTCAACTCCGTAAAACAAAGATGGTATTAGGTATGCTTTTGCAATTAACAGTCGTAAGCTGGTCGGTATCAGATTTTGTGTCAGGTATAGCTGCCTGAGCATGCCATACGTTCGACCTGTAGTTTTGTTTATGTGATCGTGCCATGCTAGTGTGCTATTTAATGTTATGCCCAAGTTGTCTGCCTTGTTGACATACTCAATTTGGGTGTTGCCAATTTGAACCTTATTTAGTCCATTATCATTAAATCCTTTTTTATAAATGATCATACATTTGGTTTTTTTAGGGTTTAACAAAAGACCATTATTTCTTGACCAAGAGTTAATAACAGACAGCTCACTATTCTTATTAAAAATTTGATTTTGACACTTTTGCACGGGACATATTTGTCATAGTGATGTTGTTGTGGGTTTTGTTAAAATGCAAAGCAAAAACTTACGCAAAAAAACCTTAGATTCATGGTAATGGTGCCTATGTTATAATTCTTCTTTCTGGGCCTCGCTGCTCAGAGTCCATCTGAGTTTATTTCTAACAATATATGACCTCACATCTAAACTGTGCCTCAAACTATAGTATTGCTTGGGACAATCGGAGGGGGACCCAAGTGCATTGTTAAGAAATAAACTCATTAAAACAAGAAAGAAAGTCGGTCAAGCCCGACTATAACATACTCTGTACCAACGAAATTATAAACTCAGCTTAAATTTTGATGCTGCAGTAGCAGCTGAAAGCAGCGCTGCTATTGCGCTGCAGCAGCGAACAGTCTTTTGATCATAACTCGAAATCCGTTCATCCGATCTTCACCATTGGCGGATCGATAAGTTATCTTGATTACTACAGGGTTGCCCATATTCGACGGACCCATCTGGCAACGCCATAACTTTTGACAGAGATGTCAGATCGCTTAATGACATACCGCGTTTGAAGCGTCAGTCCAAGCAGATTTTTACCATGGAACAATACACGCCACGCGAGCGCTCTGAAATAGTTGAAATTTACATTCAACAGAACAAGTCAATTGTGAAAACTCAACGTGCTTTTAAAAAATTAAAATTTCACATTGAATGGGACCGTAAATAAGCAAAATTGCCGTATTTACGCCACTGAAAATCCTCAGGAGATTCAAGAAGTGCCTCTTCATGACGAAAAAGTCACAGTTTGGTGCGGCGTTAGTGCGAAAACGGTCATTGGGCCGTTTTTCTTCCAAAATGAAAATGGCCATGCTGTTACCATCAACCAGGAGCGTTATCGCGACATGATGACCAATTTTGTGATGCCAATTATTCGTCGAAAGCGTATGAGGCAGTTCTGGTTTCAACAAGACGGCGCTCCACCGCACACAAGTCGCATAACAATCGATTTTCTGAAGAAATTGTTTCCGGGCCGTTTGATGTCGAAAAGTGGTGATTTGGACTGGCCACCGCGTTCGCCCGATTTGACGCCGCCTGACTTCTTCTTGTGGGGATATTTGAAGTCAAAGGTTTACGTTAACAAGCCAAGGACCGTAGAAGAGCTCAAGGACAACATTCGTGAAGAAATAGCCGCTATTCCGGCCGAAATGTTGGCGAAAACGATGGAAAATGCTGCAAAAAGGGCACAATACGCCATCAACGCCAGAGGCGGCCATTTGAGAGATATCATATTCAAAAATTAATGTAAACAAATCTACTTGGAACAAATTAAATGATTAAGATTGCCAACCGCCAAATTTTTATTTTTTTCTTTGATTTTTTTAAAAAAAACATGGGTCCGTCGAATATGGGCAACCATATAAGGCGACGTTCTAACATCTGAGCCACTCGGCTTTTTGGTCATAGTCCATTTTACCTCCTCCTGTTCAAAACTTGGGAATTTTATTATCCAAATCGGAATTGCTTGCCAGACTTTCAAAAATTAACAACTCGACCCATGTAGCACTGATCTCATTACAAAAATTTCAATGGAGATTACGGGGCGTATGGGTTATTTTTAGAACAAACTTTTTGGCCTCATCGCTCCCATTAAATATGTGGTTTTGTCTTTATTGCTTAAAATTTTGTTATCTATAATGCAAGAATAATCTATTAAAGGGGCGCCATCCTTAAGTTTAATTTTTGGCCTTAAAAAGAGCACCCTACTGACCAGTCACACACATTAACTTCCGATTCTAGTCCATAGTCAATATTCTTAACGTTTCTAAATTGAATCGTATCTTTCTTATAATGAAGACTTGGGTCATAGGTCGAGACAATAAGTTCGTGTCTGGAAAAAGCTGGTCCGGACATCTGGGCATACAATAAGTTCTTAGAAACATCACTCACAAGAAATACGTCAAGAAGAGTATCACAGGTTTTGGAAAAGTGAGTGGGTTGCGTTGTGTTGATTGGAGATAATGCAATGGTCTCAAAGCTTTCTACCAAACGAGTTTCTTTCAAAAGGCTAAATATTTGGGTCCCCTGCTATAATTATATCCGTGTGTGTCAGAGATATGTTCGTAATAACATTCATAAGTTGTCAGTAGCCAATTGAGCGATGTGACCGATATATGCATCCTATCAGTGCTTTCGAATATAAACTTTTGGTAGAAACTTCCAAAAAAAGATATTCAATCCAACTGTCATGGGAATTTTGGCAAACTACCTCAGCACTTAGTAGTTTATTTACATAAATGGCAGCCCCGCCCGCTTGACCTACACGATCTGATCGGAACACAGAATAACCATCACACGATATAGACAAATCACTAAAGTCAGACATACACCAAGATTTCGATACACACATCACATCAACATTAGACTCTACAAAGATAAATCTGAACTCATTAATTTTACTTGTGAGGCTTTGCGCATTTATAGGGACAAATTTAAGGCATTGCTTGTAGTTGCTCAGGACTCTAATCATTGAACTCGCTGTGGAACTACTACAGACTATTTACATTTTGCATTGCGAAGGATAGGCTTGTTGACAGATGTGAGAGTATGCAGTAGCTCCATGACTAGGACTAGGCCACGGCGGGTAAAACTGCTGAGAGCCTTTTAAGTCGCATCGACTCTTTGAAGATGAGATAGTGTTCTCTTAAAAGCAGCTCATTAACATACCCCGCGGCGTCTGAGTCAAAGCCAAGAAGGTGGACCTGCAGTTGTTGTTTGGCCTCTTTTCGATATGCACCAATAGTGCGTAAGAGCGTTGATTGGTCACGCTGGTTTTCCATTTTAATTAGTATGCTCGGGTTTACTTGACTAATTCGTGTTTGTCGTGGCCGGAAAATTTCGCGAATCCTCGGTGGAGGCGTTAGATTCAGTGCAAAATATAGTGTGTTGTTATGTGCCCTCACTTTTTCTCCCTCCATATAAGGCTCACAGATCACCTGCATTATTCGGCATATGCTGAGCAGCTGAATTAGCACGAAGCCAGTTCACCTGCTCCCTCAGCTCTCCCACCTCCTGTTCCAGCTGAACCACACGATCAGTGAGCTGCCTCATTTCAATGGTCAGTCCATTGAGTTGCTCTTGAAGCACCTCCTTGTTAAGTTCGACCTGCTCCTTAAATCGGTGGTTGAGTAGTTAGATCAGAATGGTCAATGGAGTATCTGATGAGGCATCAGAAGGACGGTCCCGCATTGTCCTTCACGCGTCCCTTGGTATTTAATTCTTGTGAGTTAATTAGTGAGCGAGTGAACTGCCGTTGTGTGTTTTAAATTGAGTGTGAGATATTATATTATGTTAGATTATGCTTTGTGCCCGTTACCACTGATATTATGATCCGCAAGTCTCTCTTAGTGTAAGTGTAACTGTTGGAGTTTTTGGGTGGAGCGCGCGCACTAACACTTTCAATATTCAATATTTCAATATTCTAAATTTGTATTTATACCCGTTACTCGTAGAGTAAAAAGGGTATACTAAAGTCGTGCAAATGTATGTAACAGGCAGAAGGAAGCATCTCCGATATCATAAAGTATATATATTCTTCATCAACATCAACAGCCGAGTCGATATAGCCATGTCCGTCTGTCCGTCCGTCCGTCCGTCCGTCCGTCTGTATGAACACCTAGATCTCAGAGACTAGAAGAGCTAGAGCAACCAAATTTTATACGTCAGCTAGTATTGTCTGTAGGCAGATCAAGTTTGTTTCAAATTTTGGCCACGCCCCCTCCCGCCCCCGCAATAAAAAATATTGAATAACTCCCACAATAAGATATCGAGCTCAGATTTTGCAGTGTAGTCTATGTGGCCAATATCTACAATCTCACAAATTTTCAAAAGGATCGGATAATAAATGGCCGAATTAAAAAAAAATGTTGCATACTTATCCGAGCTGAGCTGAGTAACGGGTATTTCGAAGTCGGGCAGGGCCGACTTTAGCTTACGCTCTCGTTTTATTTTGTATTTCTCAATGTTCCCCACAGTGTCTCTCTCAATGCTAGTGATAATTGATTTAGGTTTAAGGATTAAATCAGAATTTTGTAATTTTATATTTTTGTGACTAGTTTCTAACAACTTGTTGCACTAGGAAGTAAATAAGTAATAAATAATAAAATCAATACCACAACTAACACTAACTCGAAACAGACACAGCCAATTTTAATGATTACTGCTTGATCAAATTTTGAAGTTTGTTGTAGTTAACTTCCAACGCGACTTGGCGTTGGGATAGCCAAAAATCTTGAAGTGCTCACGGATGTGTAGATGCAGAGCTTACAAATTCGCAACCGCTCACTCTTGTGCACTCTACTCGTTATGCTAGGTATATATACTCAGCCGCTTTTAAGCAGCTATATCTACGAAGTTTTAAACTAAACAGCCAGAAACAGACTTCCTCTAGACATAGCCTTCATTAAGGGGGTTATGGTTTAGCAAAAAAGATCGATTTTTTGTATAACCTCAATCGAAAGTACAGCTCCTCAGAAATGTTGTCCTGAAATTTCAGCTCATTTGGAGTTACACTGAATGAGATATGAAGTCAAACGCACAGCCACTGCGATAACACCCAGCTCCTTACTGCGAACCTTAAACGCGATTTTCTCAAAAGTCGGTAAGAGCGATGTGCTTCTATCCAATTTTATGGCAACAAAATGGCGTATTTGTATAACCGTTAATCAAAGAGTGAAAAGGGTATACCAGTTCAAGTTTATTTCAAATTTTGGCCACGCCCCCGCAATAAAACAAGTTAAATAAATCTTCTATATTTTTGAGATATTGATCTTTTAAGATCTCACAAATTTTCATAGAGATCGGATACAAAATGTCAGAGTTAAAAAACCGTTGCATACGGTTGAGGCTATGAGGTTATGAAACACTAATTGCCCTGAATAACGGGTATTTTGAAGTCGGGCAGGGCCGACTTTAACCTACGTTCTCGTTTAGGCTAAAAAACGTATTTTTATACTCTGTACCGTAGGTACATAGAGTATATTAAGTTTGTGCAAAAGTATGTAACAGCCAGAAGGAAGCATTTCGACCCCACAAAGCATATATATTCTTGATCAGCATCAACAGCCGAGTCGATATAGCCATGTCCGTCTGTCAGTCTGTCCATCTGTCTGACCGTATGAACGCACAGATAGAGGTAGAGATAGAGTCTGCAGGCAGATCAAGTTTTTTTTCATGTTTGGCCACGCCCCCTCCCGCCCCCGCAATATGGAAAAAACGTCATATCTCCCACAGTTTTAAAGATAGATCGTTCCTTCTATTTGGATATATTTAGTAATCGGGATAATCGCACGATTTTTTTTTTAATTATTGCCTGTGCTTCTTTTTAAACAAATTTTGCCTGCGGCGCATTCATGACTATTAAAATGACTTACCTCGGAAAATTCCACAGCAGTTTCTTAAGGACCAGTCTATGTAAACCTCCCGAATAAAACTTTTCCAGTCAATAATAGTGGGCCTGGACCACCCAAATTCCTTTTCCAAGAAATTGATCTCACCAGCTACTCTTACTGTTTCCCAAACAACAAACTTTGCTATTTGCGGAATACTGAGTGAGGACTCAGCAAAGAATGTGTTTTTCCGGACACTTTCAAAAAACTCGCACTCCATTTTTAGCTTCTTCTTATGAGCTCCTTTCTGGTCAATATTTTCCTACACCGGAAACGTCCATTCGCTGCCGTGCACTTTGAACCACAGTTTGGACACGTTTTTGACTTTAAAATGCAGCCGTGATCTTCCACAAATTGCATTATCTCCTCTTCCAACTTAGCGAAAAACTTCATTACCGTATTTACGCAACTTGGGCAACTCATTTTTCGTCGATTTGATTGGTGGTCAGAGTTTACAACGAATATTTTGCTTACCAGAAACAATTTTTTCAATTTATAAATGACAGTTAAGGCAAAAAACAATCTGTTTTTTAAACAAAAAAAATTCAACTTTCAAATAATTTTTACCATTGAACCGCGGGAGTCCCCCGCGATCTGAAGACGCCATAACCTTTTCGGTAATTGTTTAGTAGAGCTACCCCTCACCAAAAATTCTGAAAAAAATATCCTCGAGTATCTTAAAACTATATTTGGTAGTCAATGGCATTAACATTTATTTTCCAGCGACCATCTCACATTGTTGAGCACATGTGGACTAAGCTTTCTGGGGAAACCACATAAAAAAAAACGCGCCTTGAACTATACCTCAAATTGGTGGTGTGGAAAATAGTTTACAACAGTTTCATCCAATGTATAGCACCATTTTCATACTAGGAAACGAAGAAAAAGTCGGTAAATAGCACACCTATACAAATAAATATAAATTATTTTTGAGATATAATGACAGTTAAGGCAAAAAACAATCTGTTTTTTAAACAAAAAAATGCAACTTTCAAATAATTTTTACCATTGAACCGCGGGAGACCCCCGCGATCTGAAGACGTCATAATTCTTGTAAATTCGCGGTCCATCGAGGATATTTTTTTCAGAATTTTTGGTGAGGGGTAGCTCTACTAAACAATTACCCAAACTCTAATATGTCCCATAAATTATATATTTTTGAATTTCCTTATCTTCAATTTCAGGATTTCAACCAAATTCTTTATGATCACGCCGGAGCTGAAAATGTTATACGCACATTCAACGAAACCCAGAAATTAAACGATGGTTGTCGAAAAATTTTAATTGAAGCCATTGTGTCCTGGTACCTAAAAAATAACTTCAAAGTCTCCAAGCAGGAGTTTCATCGCATTGCTTCAGCAATCAAATGCAGATTTAATGACAACGAAGGATTATATAATACTCAGTTTTTAATGATTGTAATAAGTTTGAACGAGGATTCAGAGTTGTTGCCCGTATGGCCAGGCAATCAAGAATGATTCTTTATTAAATTTATGAAAAGTCTAATTACATACGGTTATCGCTGTGCTTATGCATATATATATGTGCCGGTAAATAAGTGGCAGCGGCCGCTCGCATATGTATATGCATACAAGTAAACAAAAAGGCTTAAATTACAGAGAGAGACACAGCGCCTTAGCTTATGGGAAATGCAGGCTCAGCAATCTTAGGCTGGCTGCCTATAGTACGTTAAGTGTAAGGGAACCAAAAGTTGTATTTAATTGTATTTAATTGTATTTAATGATATATATGTGTACAGTGAGCACTGTTATGATGTACTCAATGTATACATACTACACCTCCCTTTTTAGAAGAATAAATTTATATGGTAAGTTTATTTTATTTTATTTTGTTTTTGTTTTGGGTATTAAAGGTAAAATTATTTTGTCTATTCATATTTTGCTCTTTATTTAATTTTCCTTTTTTTTTTTGTCTTATTTAATTTTATTTAAGTTTAATAGATTTTTTTTTTTTTGATATATGTATTTCGTTTTATATTAATTTTAATGTATTATTTTAAGCTTATCTATGTGTAGATGGTAGATGGTGTTGTGTTGTAGCAGTATGTGAAATATTTTAACCATTCGTCCCAGTCATCTTTTTCAACAGAAATATAAGATCGTACGTACTCATTAAATGTTCTGTGGGTGCGTTCGACTGCACCGAGTGTTTGATGATGGTGGGGTGTTGTCGTTTGATGGTTTATTTTTAACAACTTGCATAATTCTGTGAAAATGCAATTTTTATATTCTGTACCCATGTCTGTTATGAGTGTCCTCATAGGTCCATAGATCAAAATAAAGTTGTCGAATATTGCTTGTGCTACTACTTTTGCATGCTTGCTCTTTATTGGTATTGAAATTAGATATTATATTTTGTCAAATCGCAAAGAATTGTGACAGCGTATTCGTTTCCGATTTCTGATCTTATGAGGGGTCCAATTGTGTCTATTTGGACTATATCAAAGGCTTTTGTTGGAGTTTCTGTTATAATCATTGGTTCTTTATTATGCTTAATTGTTTTATTTTTATTACATTGTGCACATTTTTTTATATCTTTGTTCATGTTATTCTGTCCGTCTGTCCGTCTGTCCGTCCGTCCGTCTGTCTGTCTGTATGAACGCGTCGATCTCAGAGACTATAAGAGATAGAGCCACAAATTTTTGCACGAAGGTAGATTTATGCTGTACGCAGATCAAGTTTGTTTCAGATTTGAAAATTCCACCCCGAAAAACCAAAAAACCTAGACCTCCTCTATAAATCCAAGACCTAACAAGAAAGAAAGTCGGTCAAGCCCGACTATAACATACTCTGTACCAAGAAATTTTGTCTTTTGATCATAACTCGAAAACCGTTCATCCGATCTTCTTCATTCCTTTGGCGGATCGATAAGTTATTCTAATAACTAAATATGTCCAGAAGGAACAAGCCATCTATCTTCAAAACTGTGGGAGATATGACGTTTTTTCTAAATTGCCGGGGCGGGAGGGGGCGTGGCCAAAATTGAAAATAAACTTGATCTGCCTGCAGACATAAGAAGCATATGTCCCATACGCGTCAAACCTCTATCTCTTACCATCTCTGAGATCTGTGCGTTCATACGGACAGACAGACGGACATGGCTATATCGACTCGGCTGTTGATGCTGATCAAGAATATATATACTTTATGGGGTCGGAGATGCTTCCTTCTGGATGTTACATACTTTTGCACAAACTTATAATACTCTATGTACCTACGGTACAGAGTATAAAAAGCCGTCAGATCCAGATTTTCAAGTTAGAGCCTCGTGGTTTAGTATACATCAAGCTAGGCTCAATATCTATCTATTCTGAAAATCAGATCGGACCAAAAACACCGGAGTTATAAGCGAAACAGTTGAGCTGATAAAAGCAGCCCCCCAGTTGTTGATCAGGACTAGAAAAGTATTGCCTACATTTAGGATGACATCTTCAAAAATTCAAAAACAAATAAATGAAAATAAATGAACAGGGTATTTTGTGGTCGGGAAACTCGACTGCAGCGCCCTTACTTGTTTCAATTGTGTTTCTATTTGATACGTATTCTGTTTTTGGTGTAAGTGCAATTTTTATGTCATTAAGGCATATATTTCCCATGTCTTTAAAATCTTCCACCCGGGTGCTATAAAATATCTTGTCACCTAAGGACAATTGTAAATTGGTGATTCCTAGATTACCGGCTTCTCTTTCGAGCCTCGAAAACAATTGACCTAAGTCGATTTTCTCGGAAGTAATCAAGTCATTCACATTAATATAGCTACAAATTCTTTTTCCCTTTTTGAATAAAACATTCGGGGCGTTGAAAATGAGCTCGACATGTCGTTTAACTTCATATTTATATAGTACTTCATATATATTGGGAACCTTAAGACTCTTTTTGCCATTACTTTCTTTAGTTTGCAAATTATTGGACTTATTCGCTCTTGAGCGAGTAGTCATTCTCAGTATTTAACAAGTGTCGCTTGTAAGTTGTTTAAAGTCGGAAATTTCAATGCGGGATAGTGCATCCGCTGCATAATTTTCTTTTCCAGCTATGTACTTCACCACAAAGTAGTATTCTTCTAGATCTAGTCTCATACGTGTTAGTTTAGAGGAAGGATTCTTCATTGAAAACAAATAAGGCAGGGGACGGTGATCGGTTTTTACTAGAAACTTTTTGCCATATAAATACGGTCTAAAATAAGTAACTGCCCAATGTATTGCTGCTAGTTCTTTTTCGATTGTTGCCTTGTTTGATTCGCCCTTGGTGAAGGCTCTTGAAGCATAAGCAATTGGTAGTTGCTTACCTTCGTATTCTTGGCTCAGTACAGCGCCGCATGCGTATCCGCTGGCGTCTGTAGTAATACAAAATTGTTTATCAAAATCAGGGTATAGTAAAATTTGCGGACTTAATAGAGCATTTTTTAAAAAATTGAAAGCTTTGGTACATTCTTCTGTCCATATGAATGGTGTATTTTTTCTACTAAGGCCCGATTTCTCAAAGGTGCCGGTTAGCCAACCACCGCACATTGGTCCGAATTGCCCTTTTTTTGCCATAAAGTCCAAAAAAAAAAGTTGTTTTTTTTTAAACAAACTTACTATTTTTGAATTCTAGATACCTTAGGCAGTATTAAAATACCAAACAATATTTTTGTTTTGCCATCCCTGTTGCTGACCCAGGGGTACAAAGTCAGCTGTTTACTTAAAGCTTGACACGTGGTGTTTTTGCTAAAAAGTATTTGTGGTTTTTTAAGCTGTGTCATTTTCGCAATTCTCAATATACAGTTTGTTTAAACAATGGAAAACAGAGATAGAGGTATTTAGATTAAGATTGTAAAGAAATTTGTTTGTGTGCTTTTGTTTTTGTAATTGTTTTTATTGCTGTTGTTGTGGTGTCTTTTTAGTAAGTCCTAACCTAAAAGTGATTGTGTTTCGTGGAGCAGAACTAGTAAATCCAGTCATATCAACTGCGTTTGTAAATGTCCAATTAAACATCTATATGTATACAACAAGGTCGTTTTAATAACTTCTGCGCATACCTGCGCCATTTAAAAATAACTTGACTCATTGCAGACGAAATCACTTTTTGCCGTAGAGAAATGCTTGAAGTTTGGAAGAAAAATAAGCCGAACAATAGTGCGCTGATGGACTGGGCATTGAAGAAAACGTCGGCCTTTGATTTAACAGAAAAAAATACATCTGACATAAAAACGGAAATTAGTCGTTTTCAAAATTTTATCAAAAATGGTTTTCAAAAATGCAATAGGCACATGGCCCGATTTGAAGAGCAGCATGAAAAATATCTATCAAAGAATATTAAAATTCAGATTAAAAAAGAAATAAATCAGAACACTGCAAATAAAATCGGTCGGCCACGTTTGACATATGAGGAGGGAAAACCAAGCTTAAAAGGAAAAATTCTAAGCGATTTATCGAAAGAGAACAATGCTTATGTTCTTGTCAAAATTCAATATCTAAAACAATCTAAACAAAATATTTTAAACGAAAAGAGTAATTTGGACCAACAAATTGAAAATTTAAAATCGTTTGAATACGAAAATATTAATGTTTTTTTGACTTGCACATGACCTTAATTGATGGCAAGGTATTAAATGTTTTAACAGAAACAACCTCATCTCAATCTTGTCCTATATGCGGTGCAAGTCCAAAAACATTTTTGACAACTTTCAATATCGATTCAGACGTATTTGCAGTAAAGCCTGGAGCTCTTCAATACGGAGTTAGTCCCCTGCACGCCTGGATACGACTTATGGAATTTGTGTTAAATATATCGTACAGGAAAACTCTTAAGAAATGGCGTGTAACGGGTGAGGATGACAAAGCCGAAATGATGACGCGCAAAAAATCATACAAAAAAATATATGGCAAGAGTTTGGAGTTCACATTGATAAATCCAAACCAAATGGTTGCGGTAACTCTAATGATGGGAAAACGGCTAGAAGACTGTTTTCCAATGTCGAATTGTTTAGCTCAATATTAGAGTTTGATGAAAAAGTCCTTCATAACTTTCATATAATTTTGATTGCTGTTTCCTGCGAATTTCAAATAAGCGCTCAAAAATTTAAAGAGTTTTGTAAAAAAACGGCTTCGTTGTATATGAACTGCTATCCTTGGTACCCTATGTCAGCGACAGTGCATAAATTATTGGTTCATGGACATCAAATTATAGAAAGTTCAGTTCTTCCTGTTGGGTGTCTTGGAGAAAACGCGTCCGAGGCACGTAACAAACACTACAAACGTGATAGGAGATCACATGCCAGACAAAATAGTCGTCTTAATAATATAAGCGACGTTTTTCACAGGGCTATGGACTCGTCAGATCCATTTTTATCAAGTATTTCTATAAAAAATAGGAATAATCACAAAAAGAGACCACTTCCTCAAGACCTATTAGCACTTTTGGAGTCACCAACTCCTTCAAAAGATGACATTTTTGAAGACGAAGGTCACGAATCTGATGTTAGCGAAGAATGTTATTTAGAATTAGATGAAAGTTGTGATTAACCAATAAATTTGTTAAATTTTTTTTGCAAGTAGTGTATAAAAATTTAAATTTTTCCGGAGGTGGGCGGATTTATATGGCAGGTAGGTGAAGGCGTGGTCCAATCAAGAAATAATTTTTTTCGAAATTTACTTTAGTCTTCTAAAATATATGTGCAAAATTTCAATGCTGTCACTTTATTTTTGGACTTTATGGCAAAAAACTGGCGATTCAGACCACAGTGCACCGGTCAGATTTGTTCGTCAAAATGACGAGCGGTTAAGTCATTTGCTTTTCTTAGCAGCAGTTTCGCCTGATATCGATAAATGCCTATCGCTGCTCCAGTGTGACCATACTGTTTGACTAAACGAACGAGTACACAGCTGATTCGGTTTGGTTTGTTTGTATTTTAATACGATTGGTTGTTGCTGGTCATTGTTTTGCGTAAAAGTTGACTAAAATTCGATGTTCTGCCTCATCGAATTGCATTTCCATTGCGTGGAGTTAAAAATTCGATTACTCATAAACATTTTGTGTTGCAGCAAACATTTCAATAAACAAAGCAAGTGTGCGGCCAGCTGTTTGTATATCGATAAAAATATGGATAATTTCATCGGGACTGAGCTCGCGGTTAAAGTTGACCGGTGGATGAGCAGCGTTTAAGTTTGTTCCTCCGGTTACGCCACATAGATTATGAGACACTCAAATTCGGTTAAACTGCCTTTCAAGTTGACCAACCGGACTTTGAGAAATTGGGCCTAAGTCGGTTTAAAACTCGTGCGTGTTCTGCGAAGTTTTCAATGAATCTTCTATAAAAGCTACGAATCTTTTAGTTTCATCTGCTGATTTAGGCACTGGGTAGTCTTTTATGACATTGTATTAGTTTTCGTCGGGTAAAATACCTTTGTCTGTGCATTTGTGTCCTAAATAAGTCACTTCGTGAGATTTAAGATTGTATTTTCTGCAAATATCAAATACATGTAGGTTCCGGGCCAAAGGCCAGAACACATAGCATGGGGTTGAGATCGAGAGAGCAAGAGAGAGTAAGCGGAGAGCAGAGTGAGAGCGAGGAATAGGAATAGAGAACAAAAGACGATTCGGCACGACCCGAAACAGGCGAGAGTCAGTCGTTGCTCGTTGTTCGAAGAAGCCAGATGTCTTGTGAAATATCGAAGTTGCTACGTTTAATTAAGGAGAACACTAAGACGCATTTTGTTCATTTAACCATTACATTTATAATTTATGTTAATCCACCATATTATTATCCAATAAATACATAATCATGAAACTACAACCTACAACTTGGGGGCTCGTCCAGCCGTAATGTGTCGAATGAATAATATGTAAGAAGTGTGTGCAGAGCAGAAGTTATTAAACAAAAAGCGGAGTGACTCGAAAAACTTTGAAGCGGCCAGCATTTAAATATCAGTGAACAATCTAAAAGCAAAGAAAAGTTACATATCAGAATTTTGATGCTGAAAAAAAAAACCAACGAGCAATAAACGAAAAACAGAAGCAGAACATTTCGTGAAAACTGTACAATGCTGTTATAGTGAGCGGGAAAAGAAAAGAGTGAATACACACAAATACACAAGCAAAACGTTGTGGTCGTGAAAACTGTACAAAACTGCTGTAGTGAGCGTGGAAAGGAGCGAGTGAATACACACACAAGCAAAACGTCGTTGTCGTGAGCGCCCAAGGAGAAGAGCGCAAAAGAGGTAACAACGAGTAAACACAAATAAAACGTTGTTGGCGTGAGCAGTAAAGGAGAAACCTGCAAAAGAGACAACAACAAGACAAAGGTGTGCACACACATTGAGGAGATTGTGTCGATCTTACGTGCAAAGGAGTGCACAAAAGCCGAGTTGGTGGTGTCGGAGTGACGTGCAATGGTGCACCAAGCATCAACAACGTGAAGACGTCGGCAGCTCCATTTAAAATTTTCGATGTTGGTGTAAACTGGAGGCGCGAATTTGAAAAGCGCGAGAGAATAGTCTTGGCAGTGGCGAGTAGCAGTGACAGCCGAAAAGAAGCTGGCAATCAAATTTTCGCGCCAAATACAGAAGGAAGCGAGTAAGCGAACAGCTAATAAATTTCAAGCAGTAAATTCAGGGATGGGTCCAAATTTCACGGGAGTTAAACGAAAAGAAACAAGAATTTTTGCAACCTATGATAAATACAAATAAGTCTAAGTTAAGTTGGTTTATTTTGACGATCTACTGGAAATTGATTTAACTAAGAGAATTTTGTAAAAGCGTAACAACAGTCGATATGGATGCAAAAACAATCATAGGGCTCACTGTCGCAGGCCTAAAACAAATGTTACAAGAGAAAAATTTACCAATAACAGGAAAAAAAGATGAGTCACAGAAGCGATTATTAGAATATGAGGGGATAGCCCTAGAAGATGAGTGCTTTTATAGTGAGGGAGAAGATTATGACGAAGAGCAGAAGGCCCTGAAACCAAACCTGGAAAAGCAAAGCTAATAGTTACTTCGAAGAGCGGCTATGAAAATCATGAAAACCATATTGTAGAGTCGATACATATGCTAAACACAGAAAAGATGTCACAATTTACCTTACGCGATATTCAAGATAGTATTTGCTCATTTAATGGGAAAGACTCTGATAACATCACAAATTGGATTGTTGAGTTTGAAGAAATGGCAGATACAGTGGGGTGGAATATCTTGCAGAAATTTGTTTATGCTAAACAGCTATTAGACGGAGCAGCTAAGCTTTTCGTAAGAGGGCTAAAAGGTATAACTAGTTGGATAGCACTAAGGGATGCTTTAGTTGAGGAATTTGGAAAGGAACTAAGCGCTGCAGCAGTACATAAAACTCTAAGAAACAGACGCCAAGGCGAAAATGAGTCGTTAATAGAATATTTATACAATGTTGTCGAGTTGGGTAAGCCGATTAGTCTAGAGGACGAAAGTATAATTGAATATTTTATTGATGGAATCCCTGATTCGAAAAACAATAAGGCAAATCTGTATCAGGCCTCCACAATTAGACAGCTAAAGGATCAGATCAAAATCTACGAGAAAATTAAGAACTCAGAATGGAATCAGCAGACCTAACAAGGTAGATCACCGAAGATGAATAAAACTGAAAATAATGAAAGAGATCAAAGCCCACAGAAAAAATGTTTCAAGTGTGGTAACATACTCTGTACCAAGAAAATTTGTCTTTTGATCATAACTCGAAAACCGTCATGGCGGATCGATAAGTTATCCTGCTAACTAAATATGTCCAGAATGAACAAGCCATCTATCTTCAAAACTGTCTGAGATATGACGTTTTATGATGTTCTAAATTGCGGGGGCGGGAGGGGGCGTGGCCAAAATTGAAAATAAACTTGATCTGCCTGCAGACATAAGAAGCATATGTCCCATACATGTCAAACATCTATCTCTTACCATCTCTGTGATCTGTGCGTTCATACGGACAGACAGACGGACAGACGGACATGACGGACATGACTCGGATGATGATGCTGATCCAGAATATATATACTTTATAGGGTCGGAGATGATTCCTTCTCGATGTTACATACTTTTGCACAAACTTATAATACTCTGTGTACCTACGGTACAGAGTATAACAAGAAAGAAAGTCGGTCAAGCCCGACTATAACAAACTCTGTACCAAGAAAATTTGTCTTTTGATCATAACTCGAAAACCGTTCATTCGATCTTCTTCATTCCTTTGCCGGATCGATAAGTTATCCTAATAACTAAATATGTCCAGAAAAAACAAGCCATCTATCTTCAAAACTGTGGGAGATATGACGTTGGGTTCAAGTGCCACTAATAGTTGACTTATAGCTTGAATTTTTAACTAATTCTAAATTATAATGAACAAATTCAACTAAAATTCAATTGACACGAAAAAATTGTTGAGCTAAAAGGAAATCAAATTTCAATAAGATTTAATGGTAATTGAAGCACTTAACTAATTTAAATCAAATAATTGATTAGTACTTGAGTATTTAGCTATGTTAAATAATTTAATGGAAAAAAATTTAATCAGCATTCCCAGCTCTGGTGTGGGGGGACTCTTATTTTGAAATAACAATTAACGATTTTAATTTTTACTTACCTCAACTGGGACTTGAACCCAGGACCTCGACGAAGGGTTGTAAAATAGAACACTCATTGACACCGACATCTCAGCCGACACCGCCACAGAGTGTTTAGCCAAAGCATTGATTAACTCGAAATGTAAATTGTAGCGAAAGCCATTGGCATTTAAGCATTAAACGAGACAAAGCGCCAGTAGCCAAGTGGATGTCTCCCATTATTTTATAACGTCGAGGTCTGAGGTTCGAGTACCCGTAGAGGCAACGTTGAACAATTTTTGTTTTAATTTGTTTAAGATTGTCTATATTTTAAAGGCCATTATGGCGTAAAAAATATATATTAGGTCATAAATACCAGTTTCCTCAAATTCTAGGAATCACTTAAATAAATAAATGCATTGAAAATAATAAAATATTAAAATTTGAATATTTTCATGAACACTTTTTCTGTTTTCATGACCACCGTTCATTTTTGCGAACGAAAAAAACAGACCTGAATCATAACCAGTTGGTGACGATATTTGAACGTCATATCTATACCCGTTACTCGTAGAGTAAAAAGGGTATACTAAAGTCGTGCAAATGTATGTAACAGGCAGAAGGAAGCATCTCCGATATCATAAAGTATATATATTCTTCATCAGCATCAACAGCCGAGTCGATATAGCCATGTCCGTCTGTCCGTCCGTCCGTCCGTCCGTCTGTATGAACACCTAGATCTCAGAGACTAGAAGAGCTAGAGCAACCAAATTTTATACGTAAGCTAGTATTGTCTGTAGGCAGATCAAGTTTGTTTCAAATTTTGGCCACGCCCCCTCCCGCCCCCGCAATAAAAAATATTGAATAACTCCCACAATTTTAAGATATCGAGCTCAGATTTTGCAGTGTAGTCTATGTGGCCAATATCTACAATCTCACAAATTTTCAAAAGAATCGGATAATAAATGGCCGAGTTAAAAAAATGTTGCATACTTATCCGAGCTGAGCTGAGTAACGGGTATTTCGAAGTCGGGCAGGGCCGACTTTAACTTACGCTCTCGTTTTCTCTGTGTAGTTGACTTAAAGCTTGAATTTTCAACTAATTCTAAATTTTAATGGACAAATTCAACTAAAATTCAATTGACACGAAAAAATAATTGAGCTAAAATGTAAGCAAATTTCAACAAGACTTAACGATAATTGAAAAGTTCAACTAATTAGATCAAGTAATTGTTTCTAGCTTGGAAAACTCCATTATTAAAAAAACATTTTTTTAGAGCGAAGCTCTTTTACGGACGGTCGACTGGGGGGTAAATCCAGAAAACGATTGTCTTTGCGACAGGCTACGCTTTTGACTTTGCAAAGTCTGCAGCATGATGCAACTATATAAGGTGAGGACGCGCCAGTGTGAGGCGTACTTTTGCTAAAGCTGCGAGAGAGATTGGGAGAGAGAGTGGGAGAGCGAGTGGCAGAGCGAGAGTGAGTGGCGCACATGGACGCACTTTATGTATGCGGGTGTGTCTGTGTGTGTAACAACAAATGCGATCGCTCAATCAATTGTCAGAAGAAAAATACATTTTACGAAACAATCCAATACTAGTGTAAATATTAATTAAAACCATTTAAACATTAGTAATGTTAATAAAAAATAATTATTTGTATTTATCAGCTTCGTACTAACATTGGGATATGGGCATTTCCGCGATGCAAAATTATGTACAAAAAGAGAGATTCTATAACATTTTGTTACCTCTATGTTTGGTGCATAAAATTAAAAAAAAAAACAATATAACCTTTTTCAATTGTATTGTGTTATTTATTATTTATATACAAATTAAACAAATATTTGTGTGATACACTTTTTGTTGCATCATGATCATGGCCTTGGCCACAACAACACAAAATGCACACAGCTAAGTATGTATTCATTTTTTGCTACAGCGCAAAAAAACCACCCCCAAATACATAAACAAAACAAACAAAAAATCGACATCCGCGGACAACCTTACGCTTCAAGAGTACGCTCAGCACTGAACGTCGGGGTACTTTGCAGCGAACTCTCACTGGCGTGTCCTCACCTTATATAGTTGCATCATGGTCTGCAGCGTTTGTGTGTGAGCTCACTCAGTGCGTGCGTGTATATGTATGTATGCAACTTTCATGTATGCAGCCAATTATATGCGCTCTCTCATTTTCTCCCGCACTGGCACTCTCTGCTGCCGACGCGTTTGTTTTTTTCGCTTGTTGTTGTTATTGTTGGCTTTGTTAACGGACTACTTTTTGCCGACGAGACCACCTGATATTATTGCATCATGTCTCTGCTTACACTGGAGTCTGCTAACCAGTGTTGCCAATTTAACTATTTTCGCACCTGATCTAGGTATTTTGTAAGGTCGAAAGCCAGAATGTCTGTGCAAGAAAGCGATAGCAGCATGTGGGTTGTGAGCAGAGTTCGCAACAACCGGTCCTCTCTTTGCAGTTGTCAGAAAAAAAAACGGTTACGTGCGGCACATTGACAGAGAGGGACGGAAGCAATCTTTAAAATTTAAAGTTTAAATGCGCTTTCTGGCAGTGCTGCCAATTTTTTTCCAGAAAAAAAGCTGTTTCTGGATGGAAGCAACGGCAAAAAAAGCTGAAAAATTTCTGAAAAAAGCGTAAAAAAAAACGGTTTTTATGGTTAAATTTTTTTTTTTTTTTATTTATAAGATTTTCAGCACGTCGTCTAGTTCTTCGCGATTAGCATCGGTTTCACAATCGTACGACATGTTGGTACCGATCATGCGAAGATAATTTGAAGGGACTTTATACTCATAGCAGCATTTGCCCAGTCTTTGCAAACCATATCTGTGCGTTATATTAAAATAAATAATATACAGGGTTGCCCATATTCGACGGACCCATGTTTTTTTTAAAAAAATCAAAGAAAAAAATAAAAATTTGGCGGTTGGCAATCTTAATCATTTAATTTGTTCCAAGTAGATTTGTTTACATCAATTTTTGAATATGATATCTCTCAAATGGCCGCCTCTGGCGTTGATGGCGTATTGTGCCCTTTTTGCAGCATTTTCCATCGTTTTCGCCAACATTTCGGCCGGAATAGCGGCTATTTCTTCACGAATGTTGTCCTTGAGCTCTTCTACGGTCCTTGGCTTGTTAACGTAAACCTTTGACTTCAAATATCCCCACAAGAAGAAGTCAGGCGGCGTCAAGTCGGGCGAACGCGGTGGCCAGTCCAAATCACCACTTTTCGACATCAAACGGCCCGGAAACAATTTCTTCAGAAAATCGATTGTTATGCGACTTGTGTGCGGTGGAGCGCCGTCTTGTTGAAACCAGAACTGCCTCATAAGCTTTCGACGAATAATTGGCATCACAAAATTGGTCATCATGTCGCGATAACGCTCCTGGTTGATGGTAACAGCATGGCCATTTTCATTTTGGAAGAAAAACGGCCCAATGACCGTTTTCTCACTAACGCCGCACCAAACTGTGACTTTTTCGTCATGAAGAGGCACTTCTTGAATGTCCTGAGGATTTTCAGTGGCGTAAATACGGCAATTTTGCTTATTTACGGTCCCATTCAATGTGCAATTTTAATTTTTTAAAAGCATGTTGAGTTTTCACAATTGACTTGTTCTGTTGAATGTAAATTTCAACTATTTCAGAGCGCTCGCGTGGCGTGTATTGTTCCATGGTAAAAATCTGCTTGGACTGACGCTTCAAACGCGGTATGTCATTAAGCGATCTGACATCTCTGTCAAAAGTTATGGCGTTGCCAGATGGGTCCGTCGAATATGGACATCCCTGTATATATCGGTATCATCCTTTCTCCACAATAAAATATTACCTTATGCTAAGAATGCTGGTTATCGTGCTTAAGCTCATTGAGTTCCTTAACTTGGATTTTACCAAGTTAAGCTGGCTAAATACGCGCTCAACCTCCGCGTTGGACCATGGCAATGAAAACATTTGCAGGGCAACAGCTGCCAGTTCAAGGAATCTGCGGATGCCACCAGAATGCAATCGCCCATAATTGCAGATATTGTAATGGAGAAAATTTTAAGCAAGGTATCCAACACACGACTTCTTACAAAATATGTGGATGACCTCTTCACAATCGTAAAGGAGGACGAAATTGAGAAAACTTTGGAGAAATTAAACAAATATCACAAGGATATAAAATTCACCTATGAGGTGGAAAAGGATATGAAACTACCGTTCCTGGACACCATCATACACAGAGTCGACAATACGTTAAAACTGGACTGGTACCAAAAATCCATGGCATCCGGAAGAATGATAAATTATCACTCAAATCATCCAAAAAGCATGAAAATTAACACAGCTAAAAATTTCATTAGAAAAGTATTGAACACCAGCGACCCCATTTTCCACAAAAAAAATACAAATAAAATATTTAACATCCTCAAATCCAACGACTTTCCCACGAATGTAATATCCGGACTGCTAAATACATACAACGATGAAAATAAACCTGAAGAAGGTACCCTTGCCAAAATATTTAAATCTGTGATATACATTCCTAAGTTCTCTGACCGACTGACAAGATCCGATTGCTATAACAAAAATATAGTAAAAATTGCACACAAACCAATATACACCACCGAGATGTTTTTCAGCAAAACCAAAAGCAAAATAGAACAAATGGACAAGAATAATATAATTTACCAAATTCCATGCGCTGGTGACGGAAACAACATATGCAAAAAAGTATATGTTGGTACAACAAAGACGAAATTAAAAACTAGAATCTCTGGACACAAATCCGACATAAAACGACGAGGAGAAACCACAATCCAAAAAACAGCGCTCGCGGCCCACAGTGCGGAGAGCGCACACTCTCCGGACTTCACAGCTGTTAGCATTTTACAGCAAGAGAAGGACTATAACAAACGCTTCACACTGGAGATGCTCCATATAATCAACACACCCACACATATAAGACTAAACTTTATTTTATTTATTTAATAGAGTTGTCAAAGTAGCTGTCAACATAATAAAAATTATCCGATAAAAAAAATCCGTCCGAGTTAGGAGAATATTTTTACGATGTGCTCCGACTCACATCAAGTGGGCGGAGGCAAAGATTTACATATGTTGAGACGATAAGTATGACAAAATATTAGAAACATTAACAAACATGGTTCCCTCAGAATTTAACAAATGGTATAAATCATATGTAAAGCATACATATGATACGAAACGGATCGTGAGATTCAAAATTAGATCTACTTATATGTAAGAAAATTGGCCGGAACTGTCGTGTAGGTCTACGAGGGACAGAAAATTTAATTTGACTCAAAAGAAAACAAGAGTCAATGTGGCCATGTATCAGGAACATAACTCCAAGGCAGACTCTACGATCCTGTAGAGACGGTAGGCTTAATAGGCGGAGTCTATCCACATACGATGGCAAACGGCGGTGATGGTCCCAGTTAAGTCCGCGTAAGGCAAACAGGAGAAATTATTTCTGCACCGACTCGATGAGGCCCTGGTATATTGCATACTGTGGAGACCATATGCATGAGCAATACTCGAGTATTGGACGAACAAGTGAGACAAAAAGGAGCTTAGTGGTGTAAGGGTCATCAAACTCCTTAGACCAGCGCTTAACAAAAGCAAGTATCCCTTTAGCTTTGCTAACGATGATGCCAATGTGATCAGAAAAGTTCATGTTATGGCTAAATAAAACGCCTAAGTCTGTCACGGCGTGTATGCGCTCAAGGTTATGCTGGCCGAGACAATAGTTACCCATAAATGGGGCAGAGCGATAGAAAGACATAGCACTACATTTAGAGTGGTTAAGGATCAGCAAGTTGTTGATGCACCAAGAATGTAGGTGGTTTATGTCATTTTGTAATAAAAAATGCGAGTTCGGGTCCTTTAGCTGCATACAAATTTTGACATCGTCTGCATACATCAAAACTTTTGAGTTCACAATGACAGAAGGAAGGTCGTTTATAAATAAACCAAAAAGCAAGGGTCCAAGGTGGCTACCTTGGGGAACTCCGGAAGTAACGCTAATATGTTTAGAGAGAGTGTTATTAAATAACACTTTCTGTGTGCGATTTGCCAAGTACATTTAAATCCAATTTATTAAGAGGTTAGGGAAGCCTAAAAGGGCCAATTTCTTCAAAAGCAAAAGGTGACTTACAGAATCAAATGCCTTGCTAAAATCAGTGAAGATAACATCAGATTGATTATTAAGCTTGAATCCGTCTCTGATTATGGAAGTAAATTCAAGAAGATTTGTTGTTGTAGACCGGCGTTTCATAAACCCGTGCTGTTTAGGCGACATAAGAGAGCAACACTGGTGCTGTAACTGAGTGGATATAATTAATTCTAATAACTTGGGTATGGCACAAAGTTTTGCTATCCCTCGATAATTCTGAATATCTGATCTACTTCCTTTTTTGTGAAGTGGTAAAATAAAGGATTCCTTCCAGATATCTGGAAAGTAGCTGTAGGCCAGGGATAGTTGAAAAATTTTAGTTAGATGCATACATAGGGCAGTGGCACAATGCTTGAGAACACAGCTAGGAACATTGTCTGGACCAGACGAAAAAGAAGTTTTTAAGAGAAGAAGATTTTCATAAACTGTGCTTTCATCAACTATTGGCATGAAAATTCCTTCAGAGTGCGGTAAAGAGTAAGGATAAGAAGAAGAAGTATCAAAGGCGTACGATGAGTAAGTGGTTTGAAAAAAATCTGCAAATAAGTTGGAAATGTCCAAGTCATTACAGGCGGTTAGGGTATTATAATGAAGGGATGGTGGAAAAGTTGAAAATTTACGTTTAGAGTTGACGAATGAAAAGAATTGTTTAGGGTTTTCTTTAAATTCATTTTTGCATCTAAATATGTAATTTTTATAGCATTCAGAAAAAGAAAGTCTGACTGAGCGGCTAAGTATCGCGAATGGTCCGCTGGTTATCCAGTACTCTTATATTTTTTATGTAGTCTGTTTTTCACATTTTTAAGATTTGACAATCTGCGAGTAAACCATGGTGGTTTTTGAGAGACCACAGATAATGAAGGGCAAGGTACAAACAAGTCAAATGCAGAGTTAAGGGTCCGGTAAAACAAGTTAATTTTAACGGATGGACACGCATCAGAATCAAGAAATGACCAATCAATCTGCAAAAGATGTTGATTTAGCTCTATAAAATTGGCTCTTCTGAAAAATCGACTTGATCTTGGCCCCAACTCAGTTGGTGGTACCGAAAAGGTAGAAATCTCCAAGACTACTTCAAGGGTATGATGATAGACATCTTCAGGGGTAGAGAGAGGTTCGATTCTAGAAACCCAGGGGTTTGAGAACTCAGAGGCAAATACAAGGTCTAGAAGCTTCCCATTGCTGTTATGGATAAAATTGACTTGACCCAGCGAGAGGTCAATCATTCCATGGACAAAATCGTGCGGATCTGTCGGAACTAGGATATTGGAGTCATCTGAGGGCATCCAAGCCAGACTTGGTAGATTAATATCGCCTAAAACAACGAAATGGTCATTATCTCGAAGAAGCGATGCATATACACACTAATGTCTGATCGTGGTGGAATGTAGGTACAAGAAATATAAATATTAACATTGTGAAAAGACATTCGAATAGAAACGAATTCAAGCTCGTGAACATTGTCGATTGATACTATTTCGGAAGCAAAGGTAGCTTTAACGGCAATAAGGACTCCGCCACCAAGACGTGCAAACCGATCACATCGATAGACTTAGACGACTTAGTCGTTAGAAAAAATTTCGCAATCAGATACTGAAGAATTTAGCCACGTTTCTGTGAAAGCATTAACACTGGCATCGAAGGATACACTATTTGCATACAACCTATTCAGCTTGCCTAACAGACTGCGCACATTTTGGTAGTGAATAAGGAAGGATGAAGTTAGTTTTTTGGAGTATAGGGCTTAGATGTACGGATGACATTAGTATTAGAATTAGAATTCGGCCTATCATCATATTCGTGCACAATAGCATGTTCAGGCCAAAGAGAGGGCTCAAGCATTCTAGGGAGTAAGGATTCTGTAATATCAATTCTAAAACTTGAAATATTACGCTTCTGCTTAAAAATGAACTTTTTTACAATTAATTCGGTGACAGGAACATTCTGCCTGTTGCCTAAGTGGGATTTCAAATCGTTTGCAGTCGCGTCGGGATTTAAACGCGAAACAAATATGGCTTTTAAAGGGGCAATGCCTGATATCGGCATGGTTCCTCTTGGGGCAACCCACCGTATAGGTTTTACAGAAAGTACGGATATGGTACTGTTGGGAATTGGTGGTTGAGTGCCTTCGACAGTATCCGGAGTGGGAGGGGCAGATGCCAATGCATTAAGCGAGGTAACGTTGAATGGTGATAGTAGGTTGCTCGTCGGCATGATTGTAGTAACTTCTGATGTGTTACCAACGGCTCCTGTAACATTAGCCGCAGTAGGATTTGACAGAAGACATCGCGAACTGCCGTAAAGTGGGGCGGTAGCAGCTGTAGGTACGGTATTAAGGTGAGCCGGATCTGGAGTAGCACCGGTGACAATCGTAGAAGGTACACAGATATTACCACCGTTGGGAGAACTGTCTACCCTTATGCCTAATACCTCAGATACCTGAGCATTATTTGGTACAGGATTGCACACAGTTCTAATCTCCGGGGCAGCAAGTGAGGCGGGCGAAACAGCAGGCGAGTAAAATGGCTCATGCTCTGGAAATGATAAGAAATTAGTGGCCTATCCACACATATTCAGAGATTCATTAGTATGAATCGTTTTTAAGTTTTTAAAATGCGTTTGCGCTGTCAGGAACTTAGCTTGCAGATCTCGGAAACTTCCATAAACTGAATTAAATTCCAAGTACGTCTGTCGCATGAACAGCCTCATATCGGCTTCAATGGGGTGGCAATTCCAGCAGGTCCAATTAAGATGGGCGTCTTGATTCCTTATAACGTCGACCACACGGCCACCTATGGTGCCGAAGTTTGCGCAAGAGGTATGAGCAGTATTGGGACAAAGCCAACAATAGGTAAGGGTCTGCCGTGCAGATACTTTGTTGTTGTAAGAACAACGTTCAGCACAGCAGGTTGCCATTGCAGTTGTTCGACGATAGCTCACTGTACAAAACTTTAGCTTGCAAAATCCAGCGATCGGGCTCTTTAAGAGAAGCTTCTTAAGAGAACAAAATCTATTAATAGCAAGCGTAGGGTGAGCAAACAATAGCAAAGCACCGTTAGAGCTGCTAGAGTACAAGAGAGCAACACAATGCGTGGGAGTACAATTTTGGTGGTAAAATTTGCACAACAACAAATTAATGCACACAATAAATCCAAGGGCAGAATTATTGTTTATTGTTGATTGATTTTATATAAAGTCACTGTCTTCAGAATATTAAGGCACAGGGATCACCCGGAGGGAACAATACACGGCCAAGCGAATCAACGACGATAAGGAACGTCTTGATTATTTAATTAAATTAATCAGCGGGAGTAAGGAGAGAACACGTCTTACTGGCTTCGCGGTTGGACTGTGTATATGACAGACACTGAGAATTGCGCACACATATACAGACATTTATTGAACCAAAACAGAAATCAAATCTCTATATAAGAGTTTGTCCTCACTGACTGACTGACTGACTGATTGGCAATCATCGCACAGCCTAAACGGTAAGAGATAGAAGGCTGAAATTTAGACAGAAGTTTCCTTATGTGTTGAAAGTGCGTACGGGGTTTTGGAAAATTCGGTCGGAAAATGTGGAAAATTCAAAGAAAACTGTTGTATGCAACTTTTTTGATTTTCATCTGATCAGGCTCAAATTCATTTTCAGAGATCTATATGAAAATTCAACAATGACAGCATACCACACTTCCGGAAAATTCACCCCCCAGGGTGGAAATTGGGTGGTAAAGGTTGAATAGGTTGAAATTTAGATCCCAGCGATTAGCTCCAAACTCATTTTCAAAATTACACATAACAAAGTATAAACAACATGACTTTTCAATTTTGGAAAATCTACCTCCAAAGTCGGAAAATGGGCGGAAAACTGTTGTATGCAACTTTTTTGTTTTTCATCCGGTCATGCTCAAATTCATTTTCAGAGATCTATATGAAAATTCAACAATAACTGCATACCACACTTCAGCAAAATTTACCCCCCATGGTGGAAATCGGGTGGTAAAGGTTGAATAAGTTGAAATTTAGATCCCAGCGATTAGCTCCAAACTCATTTTCAATATTACACATAACAAAGTATAAACAACATGACTTTTCAATTTTGGAAAATCTACCTCCAAAGTCGGAAAATGGGCGGAAAACTGTTGTATGCAACTTTTTTGTTTTTCATCCGGTCATGCTCAAATTTATTTTCAGAGATCTATATGAAAATTCAACAATAACTGCATACCACACTTCCGGAAAATTCACCCCCCTGGATGGAAATTTGGTGGTCAGGGTTGAATGAGTTAAAATTTATCTCCCAGCGAATAGCTCCAAACTTATTTTCGAAGTTACCCATAAAATAAAAAAAATTATTGATGTTTCCAAAACATGTCTAACAAAAGCAATCGGTTGGTAAATGTCAAAGTTATTCAGTGTTGCCATACCGACACTTTATATGGCGCACCCTGTATACTTTATGGGGTCGGAGATGCTTCCTTCTGGCTGTTACATACTTTTGCACAAACTTAATATACTCTATGTACCTACGGTACAGAGTATAAAAAGTACGGAGAACGTAACTTTAAATATTTTTCAAATCAACCCACAAAGCTCCATGAACATTTTGAAAGCATCACATTATAAAATATTACCAGCATGATAAATTAGTAACAAATTGATACAAAGCGAGCGAAGCCGCTGGTAAACAAAGCTAGTCAGTTTATAACTCCACAGCTGATGAAACGGACGCTGTGCACTGTATGTTTATTTAATGTGTTTCATGTTTTTTGAGGCTTAAACTAAGAAAATTGAATGTTTTTTGTTATATGTATGTTACAGCCCTGAATACGAATCCCGACGGGGTTCGAAATATATCGGAGTTAAAGGAAGAAAGAGGAGAATGTGTTT
>JAWNNO010003271.1:0-67674 GCA_035044985.1 Lordiphosa fenestrarum
TAGCGGCTATTTCTTCACGAATGTTGTCCTTGAGCTCTTCTACGGTCCTTGGCTTGTTAACGTAAACCTTTGACTTCAAATATCCCCACAAGAAGAAGTCAGGCGGCGTCAAATCGGGCGAACGCGGTGGCCAGTCCAAATCACCACTTTTCGACATCAAACGGACCGGAAACAATTTCTTCAGAAAATCGATTGTTATGCGACTTGTGTGCGGTGGAGCGCCGTCTTGTTGAAACCAGAACTGCCTCATACGCTTTCGACGAATAATTGGCATCACAAAATTGGTCATCATGTCGCGATAACGCTCCTGGTTGATGGTAACAGCATGGCCATTTTCATTTTAGAAGAAAAACGGCCCAATGACCGTTTTCGCACTAACGCCGCACCAAACTGTGACTTTTTCGTCATGAAGAGGCACTTCTTGAATCTCCTGAGGATTTTCAGTGGCGTAAATACGGCGATTTTGCTTATTTACGGACCCATTCAATGTGAAATTTTAATTTTTTAAAAGCACGTTGAGTTTTCACAATTGACTTGTTCTGTTGAATGTAAATTTCAACTATTTCAGAGCGCTCGCGTGGCGTGTATTGTTCCATGATAAAAATCTGCTTGGACTGACGCTTCAAACGCGGTATGTCATTAAGCGATCTGACATCTCTGTCAAAAGTTATGGCGTTGCCAGATGGGTCCGTCGAATATGGACAACCTTCGTGAGGTAGCAGGCTTTAGTTTTTGAAACAAGTAAGACGGTAGCCGAGTGCTTATGATTTTATGGAGAAATGTGCGAGCCTTTGCTCACTTTGCAAGGCTAAGGTCAAAATTGGTTGATTAAATGCGAAATATGTTTCTTGCGCCCAATACTAAATTTATACCCAGCAGTGGAATTAAATGCCACGACTAACTTTATGCAAGTCTCTGGTGTCGCAATGACCAAAAATCTCTGCACCATAAAAAAGAGGGTACCAAGAACATTTTTGCAATAAGCAACTTGATTTTTATAGGCAGAATTAACTAAGGCATGTCCATGAGTTCGATCAGTTGTTGAGGCGATATGCTTGCTCCTCGACAAAGTATTGCTGAAGGTGGTCCCTAGATTTACTGCCTGTTCCTCGTTTTGAATGGGCGCTACAATAATAAAATTCCACAGCGTGAGGGAAAAGGTAAATCTAATGCGAGCGCCTGGAGTATACAGGCGAATCTCCAATTAAGCACCGACCCTAAATATATTAGGTATTGACTCTGAAGCTGCATTCTACACCAATGAGCAGCTATCAAAAAGTATTCAAAGAGGCCATGCTGTTGAAAAATCTTAAAGCTCTGACGGCTGTTTTCACGCAGAACGCAGTTGTATACAGCAAAAAGAGGGGAGGCAGCGATTTTGAACGCATAAAGAGAATTGAAGAGAACTGTCGTCGCTTTACCAACAATATAATCTTCTGCTCTTGATCCAGCTACACAGAGAAAGCAGAATTAGCTACACGCCACGTTAAGAAACGGTAATCCTTAACGAAACGTAGTTCACCATGTAAATTTCACACAAAAAATGTAGAAAGCTGAAAGCTAAACGAAACATGTAAAAAAACTACATGCTACGTGGAAGAAATCAACGGATACAGGATACATATTTCCAAACAGCTCCTACATTTTCCATACAGCAATCGGAATACCACACGAATATTTGGGTTTCTACATTAACGCTTAGATATTGAAAACCCACACGAGCATGTGGAAATTCTAAAGGAAAATTGTAGCTTAAAATCGGAACAGAATAGCTAGTTGTTTTATTTAGAAAGTTGTTCGGTTTTCTGTAAGTGCACAGAATATGGCGGATCAGTTGGCAGAACATCTGGAGACGGCTTGTAATGCAAGTATGACTCAGCGCAAGCTCTACAACCGTCACCACATCCCGACTTATTGGTGGAACAACAGCATCGCTGATGCTCCTCGTTTATGTCTTCGGGCAAGTCAGCGATCGCTTGGTAGCGAGTCTTTTCAGCAACTCCATAAGCTGTACCGGGAGAGAAGAAGGGATTAATAAATAATAATTAATAAGCAGAGCAAATTATTAAACGGGAGTGCTTCCTGGACCTTTGTGATACTGCGGAGAATGACCCATGGGTCAGAGCCTATAAAACCGTATACAAGCGTCTATATGCAGTCAGACTACGAGGGCCTATGGATCCGGACTCAGAAGCATAGTGGAGACCCAGCTTCAGGCCACTTCATAGTAGAGGTCACGGCTGACGAAGTGCGTGCGGCAGCAAACATCCTCAAGCCTAACAAGGCACCCGGACCAGACGCTGTTCCAAACAGCTTGCTGAAGATGGCTTTGACGCTTCGTCCAGAGGTATTTGTCACGTTGTACAATAAGTGCTTGAGGAAATCGACATTTCCAGAAAGATGGAAACTGCAGAGGCTGGTGCTACTTCCGAAGCCTGGCAAGCCCACAGAGGATGCTTCCTCATACAGGCCCATCAGCTTGCTGGACACAGTTGCCAAAGTTCTGGAGAAGTTGCTGTGCATTAGGCTTAACTCAGCTGTAGAGGTGGCAGGCGGCCAAGCCAGTACGGATTCAGGAAGGCAAAATCAACCATTGACGCTATCGGCAAATTGGTGAAAATTGCATATCTGGAACGCGGTGGCGAGGGGGCGAAAAGGAGTATTGGCTGATTGTGACCCTAGACGTAAAGAACGCGTTCAACACAGCGGAGTGGATGAGCATCCTGAACACATTAGCGACGTTCGGTATCCCGGCATACCTGTACGCCATGATCCGTAGCTACTTCTCGGGCAGGCAGTTGCTATACTAGACAGAAAATGGCATAAGAAGACATGATGTTTCAGCGGGAGTACCTCAGGGTTCAGTTCTAAGGCCTCATATATGGAACATCATGTACGACGGCATTCTGCGATTTCCCTTCTCAGCTGGCACCCACATCGTTGGTTACGCAGATGATGTGGTACTGGTTGTTGTGGCCAAAGAGCTCTAGATGGCAGAGTCTGCATGCAGCGCAGGTATAGCTATGGTTTACCGTTGGTTATCGTCAGTGGGACTGGAGTTGGCAGCGCAAAATACCGAACCGAGTAGAAACTGCTACCATCTACGTGGGCAGGACAGAAGTGGTTTCAGAGCGCGCCATACGTTACCTTGGGGTCATGATTGACACCAGGCTCTGCTTTTGCGAGCACTTGCCCACTCATTTGCGGTCCCGAGCTACAGCCGCGGAGTTGAGGGTGTCTACCGCCTGATTGCAATTTGGGTATGCAGTGCTTTTAGGACTGTTTCGAACGAAGCTGCGCTATTCATAGCGGGAATAGTGCCACTAGGATACCTAGCAGTGGAATCGCCAACTGTCTACAGTGCTTCGCGTGAGCGGTCGCCAAGGACAGCATACCCCGAGGAGAGAGCGGCAGCTAGAGAGGAAAGCCTAAGGAAGTGGCAGAACGCATGGGACTCATCCTCCAAGGGCCGCTGTACGTACAGGCTGGTACCCAAAATCAAGCCGTGGCTCGAGAGACCTCATGGAGAAGTAAACTTCTATCTCACCCAATTGCTGAGCGGACATGGGTGCTTTAGAAGCTATCTCCACCGCTTCGGGCACAAAAGTAGTGCACTTGGTGTAGGGGAGGCACTCTAGAGGATGCACATCACGTCCTTTCCGAGTGTGGACGTTTCGAGCAGCAGAGGCTGGCAGTCAGGGAGTCCGCAGGCAAAGAAGTTACCATCAGTAACTTCTGTGAGTTAATGGTAACTAGCGAACGATTTTGGGACGCTACCAGCTCTTTCGCAGCCAGTGCCCTAATTAAACTTCGCAGACTGGAGCGATTGAGATGGACATGAAGGCTAAAGGGCGGTTAGGAGCCCCTGCGAAGCATTGACTTGCGGTCGTCCCGAAGGGGAACACAACTAATTTATGTAAAGTCAAAAATGGTCCTTCTAATGTGATAGGTAGAGTTTAGGTCGTAGTAATAAAAATGAAATATAAAAAAAGGTATAGAAAATCTACACGAAACGAAATGTGGATCCATTAGCTCATCGTCGCTTTTCACTTCCCTTTATCACTATGATTTGCGGCAATGCAGCGAGTGTGCTTCGTAGTCGTATGGGATGGATGTTGGCATTTATGTTTAAATTGCAGAGACAAGTTAAGTGAGTTACGAGGTGAGTAAAAAAAATGTATGACTTATGTTTTTCAGAACACTTCCTCATCACCACACTCCCTTGTAAAAACAGTGTGGTGATAACAGCTGAATTTTAGAAAATTTTTTGCTCGGGCTGGGCCCACATCGTGGCATGTAGAAAAGCTAAAGCTGCATATAGAAATGAGAGAGCTGAACGTGGCATGTAGAAAAGCTGCATAAACGTAGTATGTGCAAATTCCCTGTTAAACGTGTAGAAAAACTAAATTTTCTAAATTTTTTCTCTGTTTACTACTTATTTCGCTCTTCAATTTTTTATGTGCATTTTTGTAAAAAATCTTAAATCTTAGGACTTTATGTGGATTTATGTTCCGCTATGTGTAGGGTGTACAATTTTATTTGTATTAAGTGTGCGCTTCTTTTAAGATACCAATGTTTCCCATGCAGGAGCATGTGAGTGTGTCAGTGTGGCACTGTAGTATCGAGTGAGGGCTACAACTTATTTCGAGCTGATCGAGTAGTCTATCCAGGAGGAGTGGAAATTTATTTTAATAATAAATTGAATGCTGAGCTTATTTGTAAGCATCACCAGGGTAGTGCAATAGAATATCTCTTTTTGGAAATTAACGGGTCTAATTATGAGCATAAAATTATTCTAGGTTGTGTCTATCGTCCTCATCGTAACATCGATTACTGCGATTTTGTTTCTGTGCTAACTAATTTGTCCCTTAACTATAATGATGTTATTATTATGGGCGATCTTAATAGTAATATCTTAATTGAAAGCCACCTACGCAACACCCTGGAATCCCTTGGTTTAAAATTGAGTAATCCAACCACCCCAACGCATTTCACTAGAACCTGCAGCAGTCTTCTGCACGTAATATTTGTAAATAATATGGACAAAATACTCATATATACCCAGCTTACAGTGCCAGGGTTTTCAAGGCATGACCTTCTTTTTTTGACATGATATTTAATTGAATGTTATTGCCTATTTCCACCTCTACGCGTTCTGTCATCGATTGCTCTTTTTTATCGATAAGTTCCCAAAGGTGTTTCTACTACGTTCAGCGTTCACTTCCGCGTTCGCTTCCGCGTTCACAACAGCTGATCTGGTCTGTTCGTTTACTTTTGCGCAGCAATTATCAAAACGAATTTAAGTGACATTGTTTTACTAAATGCAATTGAATATCAACAATTGCAGCTAATGCAGTTAAACAAAAATGTTTTGCAATTATTGAACGAGTGCGCTGTGGTCAGCGTTGCGTACGAGGAGTCTCACCCACGTAGCATTTGGTCGTTTGTAAGTCCTAAGCCATTCAATTACTATTACTGATCTTAAACAATCATTTATCAACAGTGCCATGAATGAGAAATGGGAATCCGATGCCGATGAAGATAAACAACAACCAAAAAATATCGTGTGGCTTGGCAACAACAACGCAGAAGCTGAAACAATTCGACGCTCCCTTGCAACATATTTCGCTTTGAAATAAGAATATTCATATTTTACACAAATTTTTTGCTTAAATTTTGTACATAATTCAACATCTATTCTTATTCATTTATTCAAGATGTAGTCATCTTGGCTAATTTCACAAGGAGATAAATCTAAAATATGTATGTATATATTATTCAATGTACGTTACACATATTTACAGTTACATATTTAAATGAACTGACCTTCCATTTCCACCTGTTTGTGTTGTGCCAGCTGATTTTGTTATCAAACTGTCCTATCGATAAAGATACTTATCGATCCTCATACTCAATACTCCGCTAAGTATAAAAAACGAGTTGGCAGAACCCGCGTTCAAAGTGAACGCGACTTTTTTCCTGCCCCCTCACCTCCCCCGCGGCCATCAACTGAGTTTTTTATACCCGTTACTCGTAGAGTAAAAAGGGTATACTAAAGTCGTGCAAATGTATGTAACAGGCAGAAGGAAGCATCTCCGATATCATAAAGTATATATATTCTTCATCAGCATCAACAGCCGAGTCAATATAGCCATGTCCGTCTGTCCGTCCGTCCGTCCGTCCGTCTGTATGAACACCTAGATCTCAGAGACTAGAAGAGCTAGAGCAACCAAATTTTATACGTAAGCTAGTATTGTCTGTAGGCAGATCAAGTTTGTTTCAAATTTTGGCCACGCCCCCTCCCGCCCCCGCAATAAAAAATATTGAATAACTCCCACAATTTTTAAGATATCGAGCTCAGATTATGCAGTGTAGTCTATGTGGCCAATATCTACAATCTCACAAATTTTCAAATTGCATACTTGTCCGAGCTGAGCTGAGTAACGGGTATTTCGAAGTCGGGCAGGGCCGACTTCAACTTACGCTCTCGTTTTATATGGAGTTCAACGCGCGTTCTTCGATAATTGAACGCGAACGTGAACGCAGCTGTAGTAGAAACGCCCTATTAGTGAACGTACGATTACCTATAGAGACTATACAAATTTAGATTATGTCCATTTAAGTGATGAATTGGAAAAGTTGGATTTGAATTCAATCTTAAGTTTAACGTCTGTGTTACAACCAAAGTTATCAAACCGCGTGAAAACCCTGGGTTTAATAATAGAATAAAATTGTCAGCGAAATATCGCCTTTAAGAAATGGAAGAGGTTTAAAACTTTAAGAATAAATGAAAAGTTCAAGCATATGGGATAAATGTGGTGAAGCTAATAAACCATGCCAAATGCTTATTCTACCTCGGCTTAAAGCGGGTAATACATAGTGTCTCTTGCTCGTCTTACACCTAGGAAATGCAGTGTCCAGCTAAGGTGATGGCCAACACTACCACAACAGCACAATGTTTGGTGGAGCTGAGCCATGGTTAGAGGTGTCTGGCAGCAGGCATAAAATGCTATGGGGTGGTTCCCAGGAATAACAATTAACTACTATGGGTACATTAACAATGGAATACACAAAGAACCCAACTCGGGCTGGGATATCAGCCCAAACGTCGGTGGAAGGCGTGACTGCTACCACCGGCGGGCACGGTGGGGAGAGATCCCCACTTCGTGTCGCCAGCGGTCACACCTCTGTCGTGGTTGGAGCAGGCCAGGACAGTTGTACAGCTACTGCCGATACGACAAGGACCAAAGTGTGGCGCGGTACTGCAGTCGATACAGACTCGGACTGTGAATCGCATGGAGGTTCAACTAATACAGAGGCGGAAGAAAAGCTGCTGCTATCTCCAGTTCGGGCGGGGTCTAGTACTAAAAATAAGGAAAAACCCACACGAATAAAGGAGGGCATGCGAGCGAAAGCCCAGTATAAAGCGGCTCTCAAAATCAAGGCGAGACTGAACGGAAGCGGTAAGCTCACCCTCGAGGAGAGAAACAAGCTTGCGTGGGCAGAGCAAAAGATTAAGGAGGGCCAAAATACTTTGCGGAGAAACCGGCGATGCAAGCCACCTCCGCAAAATACGCCAACAAAATGGAGAAGTGTTTGGCCAACAAGCGGCAGCGCTTAACTGAGCAAGCGAAGGCGGAGGCCCCTGCCAGTAAAAAGCCCCGCCGAAGACCGCAGGAACAGGCACAACCACTCCCCAAAAAGACCAGTCAGCAGAAGGAATCAGCTAGCGACGAAGCAAAACGGCATCTCACCGTAGCTATCGTCGACAAAAGCGATTTTAACGGCAAGATGACGCCCAAGCAGTGGAAGCAAGTAGAGGAGAAGCTGTTCGAGGAAATTTTAAAAAGGATGGAGGACCCAGCAGCGCAACCTGTAGCGTTTGACAGAGCAGGCTGGCTGTATGGAGTCAAAATCCTAAGATGCAAGGACGACCCCAACCTTAAGTGGGTCTCAAGCGTCGTTGCAGACATGGGAAGCCTGTGGGAGAGTGCCCAGCTGGAGGTTGTGGACAGAACCTGCATTCCGTCCGTTCCGAAGGCGAAAGTACTCTTTCCAAGGGTCATACCAAAGGAGCAGGCGCTGAAACTCCTACAATGGCAGAATCCTGATGTGCCAACTGGAGACTGGAAGGTACTACATGTTGCATAGCCCGACAAAAACGGGCAGCACGTGGTCCTCCAGATCAACAAGGAGGCCGAGGATCTGCTCTACCCAAGATTCGGGGTGATGGCATGTGGAGTAGGTAGAGTGCACCTACGTCTCTAGAAACGCCATCCCGAGAACACTGATGAGCACACACTGTAGGCTAGAGAGGTGGAGAACGACCTCGGCATCGACATGATGGTCGAAAAAGCCAGCAGCCTCGATATTACGGGGGCAGTACAGTCTGCTGAAGAAGACGAGGATGGCGATACAACCTTGCAGGCTGACCCATCGGGACCGGAGGATGCCGACACCAGTCATGCAGTTGAAGGTCCTCCAGGTCAACTTGCATAAGAGCAAGATCGCCTCGGCGGAGCTCCTTCTAACCTTGGACGAAGGGCCCGCAGATGTAGCTTTAGTTCAGGAACAAAACTACAACATCTTTTACCCCACCCCAGTAAGTAGAGCAAGGACTGCCATTCTGGTAAGAAAAGGCATCTAAGCGTATCTAATGACTAATTACAGCACGGACGACCTCACTGTTGTAGCCTTGGAGGGTGGCAGGGACGAGCCAGTTCTTATGGCGTCCTGCTACATGGCGCATGAGCGAGAGGCACCACCAGCAGAACTCCGAAGATTGACGGTGGAGGCAAGCTACAAGAAGCAACCCCTCGTCATCGGAACGGACGCCAACGCACACCACACTGTGTGGGGCTGCCCGGACATCAACGACAGAGGTGAGTCTCTCTTACATTTTATTATACAAACCAGTCTAAGTGTATAAAACGTTGGATACGTACCCACATATGTGGGACCAACCTCGGCCAACGTCCTAGACTTAACCATGACCTTAGGGAACAGTACTCAGGAGTCAGAATGGAGAGTTCTTGATAAACCCTCCTTCTCCGACCACAAGTACATTGTCAAACTAGAAATATCTATAGGAACCCCCGGAATACCGACTGGGTGAAGTACCTTAAGACAGTTTAATCAAAACTGCCGACGTCAACGCCCATATGCTCGGTGGGAGATATTGAGAAATCCGTGAAGACGCTCACTGTCAATCTCATCGAAGCATACAAAACCTCGTGTAAGCTCTCAGTTACAAAAAGAAGAACCAGACCCCCCCTGGTGGACCCCGGAACTGAAAGAGCAGAGGAAGGACGTCCAGGAATGCTTCAAACTCGCCAAACAAGCGGATGAAGTGATTATCTGGGAGGAGTATTAGATAAGACTTCGCTTATTCAAAAAAAATGTAAGGAAGGCAAAGCAACATTCATGGAGAACCTTCTGCTCCAGCATAGAGAAGGTCTCGGAAGCAGCCAGACTCAGAAAGCTGCTTTCAAAGCAGCCACCTATGCAGAGTCAACTAAAAACGGACGAAGGTCACTGGACAGAAAGCAGCAAGGAAGCTACATGCGGTCTTCTCGATGCGCACTTCCCGGGCTGCACTATAGTCACCGAGCCAGATACGCTTCAGGACTTAAACACTCAACAAACTAACATCTCAATCAACTTAGTCACTCCAGGAAAAATCCGATGGGCGATCGACTCGTTTGCGAGCTACAAGTCCCCCGGACTGGATGTCATAATTCTTGCCATGCTAAAAACGACCAAAGGCTACAGTCCATTGCTACAGTCCATTTTTGAAGCCTGCCTGGGGTGGGCCCATTAGCATCACCTCATTCCTGCTTAAAACACTAGAAAAATTACTTGATCTCCACATAAGAGAAGGCATGAACCTGACCTTGGAGAACAATCAACACGCATACACGAAAGGGAAATCGGTGGAAACAGCGCTGCACTCCCTAGTAGCCACCATCGAGAAAGCAATGTACCATAAAGTGTATGCCTTGGGAGCATTCCTTGATATATCTGGTGCATTCAACAACGTCTCCACGGAGGCGACAATGCGCAGACTAAGAGCTGTATCAATACATAAGGCTTTGGACTCGTGGATATACAACCTGCTGAACTGCAGAAGAGTACAAGCCGATTGGGGTACCACAACCATGACGAAGGAGGCACACGGCGGCACGCCTCAAGGCGGAGTACTGTCAGCCCTTCTATGGAACCTTGTGGTTAACGAACTGCTAACAAAATTTCGCAGGAAAGCACCCAAGATAACTGCATATGCCGACGACATATGCATAATTATCATCGGGAAATGTCTATCGACTCTCAGCTCAATCATGGACTCTACACTCAAAGAGATACTAAAATGGGCCACAGAAGCCGGACTTAGTATTAATGCGGAGAAGACGGACCTCATTCTCTTTACCAAGCGATACAAGGTACCGCCATGGATTCCACCAAAGATAAATGGGATAACACTATCGCCAAAGAATAACGTTAAATACCTTGGAACAGTAATCGATAGTAAACTGTCATGGAAGCCGAATGTGGAAGAAAGAGTGAAGAAGGCGACAAACGCACTATATGCATCCCAGAAGATGCTGAGTAGCACTTGGGGCCTATCACCAAGTCTGATGCACTGGGTTTTCATTTCAGTAATTCGACCGATACTGCTACACGGCATACTGGTATGGTGGCAAGCCACGGAGAAAACCACATACCTAAAGCTGATGGAGAAGACCCAGCGACAGGCACTGGTCTGTATTACGGGGGCGCTGAGGTCCACTCCAACCAAAGCACTAGAACACAACATAGGTGTCAACCCTCTGGACATCCAAGCACGCACAAAAGACCGCTCAACGTCTATGTGCGGCAGGCACCATGACGCTACAAAGCTATGGACACAGCATAGTTGGTAAAACGATCAATAGTAGCACGTACTACATTATCCCAAAGATCAACTCAATATTCACATCAGCACTATTGGGACCAGAAAACTGGCATACAGGACTGGCCCAAGAAGCAACGCACCTCTTTACAGACGGCTCAAATATGGACCGGAGCCTCCGTATACTGTGCAGAGCCAGAAATAAAGCTCTCATACAAACTGCCAAACCACTGCACCATATTCCAGGCGGAAGTCTTCGCAGCGGAGTTGGCGGAAATTCACGCTCCATACAACCAAATAAATATCTACGTGGACAGCCAAGTGGCAATCAAGGCAATTCAAGGACACTCCATCAACTCAGCATTCCCTCAGCATCTCCAGAAAGGTGCAAATTTGCTGGATTCCCAACCACCGGGGCATCGACGGAAACGAGATGGCAGACAGTCTTGCAAAAGCCGGAGTCGCACTCGGCCAAGAAGAAACACTAAACGTACCTATCTCCATACAGACGCTTAATAGCAAGATGGAAGAGATAACAGAGAAAGAAGCAGTGGTAAGGTGGGAAAACACCAGCCGATGCAGAATCTCTAAAATTATGTGCAAGACAAGTGACATAAAACTTACGCACTATCTGCTACAGCTCCAGAGAAGAGACTGTAGACTGCTCATTGGCATACTAACGGGACTCTGCCTAGCATGCGAGAAAGCCAGGCATAACGACAGAGGACACCTGCAGGAAATGTATGGAACCTGGAGTCACAGAAACTCTAGAACATCTCATTTGCAGCTGCCCAGTAATTGCCAAGACAAGACAAATTATGCACACCCCACGGTTCTCTTCTTTGGAGGAAGCCATCGGAGCTTTCCGGCGAGAATTTAAGCAGCCACTAACGCTACAGAGTTTGGGCTTTGACTCCCAAGCTCCAGTATATGTCAATGAGCAGCTTTCAAGAGATAACTACATCATTTTCAAAGAAGCCATGAGGTTGAAGAAGAATAAAGCTCTCTCAGCGGTGTTTACTAGGCGTGGGCTTGTGCATGTGAGGGGCAGTGGGAACAACAGTAACAGCGTTTGCTGCATTGAGAGGATGGAGGAGCTTTCGCAGTTCTCTCCGTGTAACAACTTTCCTCCGGTTTCCCCCCCTCATGCTACAGCTGAGCCCCTCGTTCTGCCTTCGAACCCCTCTGACCAACACTCTATGCCAGAAGCTGCAGCTGGACCTGAAGCGTCTGAAGTTGATAATTTTCGTCAATAGAGTCTTATATAAAGCATATGGTGTTGGTAGCCTAAGTATAAGTGTTTTATTTAATTCAATGCCTCAAAACTCGACAGCAGCGATCATGCCTTTCGGCAACAGATTTGATTTTAATGTTCTTGTGTCTATTAGTCCAAACCTAAGTGTATCTTTCCAAACGTATCGTTCGTTTATGTTTAATTTTAAGTTTATTATTCTTTTTGTATTTGCTGAGTGCGTGCTTCTAATAGGTTCTGATGTTCTCAGTGCTGGGTGATACAAATAGTTCCACAGCGAATGTTATGGTTAGAGTTCTGAGCAAATTCAAACAAGGCCTTACAATTACTCACTTAAATGCTCAAAGTCTTGTGAGAAAAATTGACGAGTTTAGATGTCTCTTTGTACATTTGATATTATCTGTGTATCGAAAACGTGGTTTATGTCTGATTTGAGTGATTTGTCTGTCTCGAGTGATAGTTATTCTCTATTTCGTTCTGATCGTGCTGGACATGCAGGTGGGGTCGCTATTTATGTGAATAATAAGCTCAGTGCAAAACTAATCTGCAAGCATCCCCATAATAGCGAAATTGATTATTTGTTTTTGGAAATATGCAATACTAATTCATTAAAAAAGCACTAATTGGCTGCATATATAGACCCAATCGAACTATTGACTATTCTCAAATACTGGACGTAATTACTGACCTATCTTTAACATACACAGACATTATCATAGCTGGTGATCTTAATAGCAATTTTCAATCATTGGGACTGCAAATCGTCAATAAATCAACTCCCACCCATTTTTCAATGACCTGTGATACTGTTCTAGACTTATTTTTCGTTAGCGATGCTAACAATATATTACTCTATGACCAGGTCTCTGTACCAGCATTTTCAAGACATGACCTCATTTTTTTGAACTATGATTTTGACATTAATTATAATCAAGTATGTATCAAAAGAGATTTTAAGAATATTGACTGTACTGAACTTGGTCTGGAAATAACAGCCTGTGATTGGTCGTCACTATATGTCATGCCCTCTGTAGACTGCCAATAGAAATTTTTAATAGTTATTTGGATTATTTATTCAATAAATTCGTGCACATCAAAACAAAAGTCATAAAACCGATGCAACAACCGTGGTTTTGCGCAAGCATTAAAAGACATATTTATTTACGCGACGTTGCTTATCGTAGGTGGAAGAGGTATAGAACTCCTGATTTATGCATTCATAATAAGAGACTGCGAAATAATGTCACAAAATTGGTTAGGACAGCAAAACAAAACTACTATTCTTCCAAATTTAAGGATGGCATTACGACATAGCAAAAGTGGAGGGACATCAGTAAGATGGGAATTGGGAAAAATAAACAACACATTGGTATTGACGTAAATTTTAATGAGTTAAATAATAAGTTTGTGCAATTCAATGTACCCGAGGCTATGTGTAACAAGTACCTGAATGCTCAACCCTACTGTGATAATAGCTTTAGTTTTATGTGTGTCAGTCACTGTGATGTCTTAAAATATATTCTTAAAATTAGGTCCAATGCTGAAGGCCTTGATAGTGTTAACCCTAAATTTGTAAAAATGTTACTTCCATTTCTACTTGATCCGATTACACACATCATAAACACTGCCATTACAACGTCCACCATTCCATGTCTATGGAAGAGGGCTAAAATTCTTCCAATTCCCAAATCTAATAGCGATTTCAGACCCATATCCATTCTTCCCTTTCTTGCTAAAGTTGTAGAAAACCTAATGGCATCTCAGATGCAACTTTTTCTTAATGATAATCGGCTACTGAGTTCAAAACAATCTGGTTTCAGAAAAAACAGGAGTTGTGTAACGGCAATTACAAATATAGTAGAAGATATACGTCAGCAGATTGATTCTGGCTCTGTTACTTTTTTAACTCTGCTAGACCATAGTAAAGCCTTTGATACAGTCAACCACGAAATTCTTTGCACAAAAATTAAAAATCTGTATAATTTTACAAGCACTGCTGTTAGCGCTGTCCAAGCGGTTGTCTCTGGTTGCTGTATCTCCAACTTTAATTCATTGTCTCGTGGCGTCCCGCAAGGATCCGTTTTAGGGCCCTTATTGTTCTCTGTCTATGTAAATGACTTACCGAATGTTTTGTCTAATTGTGAAGTTCATCTGAACGCAGATGACGTCCAAATATATGTTAGTCGTTAGCTGTCCCAGATTGAAGACTGTGTCGTTGTCTCTAATAATGTACTCGATAAAATTAACCGTTGGGCCAAAGTGAATGGTTTGGGTTTGAATCCATCAAAATCAAAATGTATTGTCATCCATAAAAAACCAGTTGATACTAGTCTGTTGCCAAAATTGTTTTTAGATAGCACGTCCATTCAATTCGAGGAGCAGGCAGTAAATCTAGGGATCACCTTTAACAATACTTTGTCGTGGAGCAAGCATATCGCTACAGCAACTGGTCGAACTTATGGGCTACTGCGGCAGCTCTCAGTGTCACAATTGTTTCTGCCAATTAAAATCAAGTTGCTTATTGCAAAAATGTTCTTGGTACCCACACTATTTTATGGTGTAGAGATTTTTGGTCATTGCGGTTCGAGAGACATGCATAAATTAGTGCTGGCATTTAATTCCATTGCTAGATATGTATTTAATATTGGGCGCATGGAACATATTTCGCATTTTTCCTACAAGATTTTTGACCTTAGCCTTGCAAAGTGGATTGATCTCAGGACTCTCACATTTCTCCATAAAGTCACCCGGGAACCGTCTTACCTATTTCAAAAACTAAAACCTGCTCTATCACAAAGAACCAACAACTTTATCTGTCCACGACCCAAAATGCTATGCTCGGAGTGGCAGTTTTTTGTAAATGCTATTCGTCTGTGGAACGATTTACCTCACCATCTTAAAACTATTAGAAACACCCCTCAGTTTAACATTAAACTTAAAAAACACTTGCAAATTGATGTTTAAAATTCACTTATAATAGAAAACTAACATCAAATTTAAAATGAATTAAATTATTAGTATTTTATGTCATGAAACTATATATATATGTATTAGGTTTAGTTAGTTATTATTTTTCAAATTCTTAATCGCTAAAACAATTGAATCATTGTAGTGACTAGCACAATCGATAGAAGTCTATCTGTACTTGTAGTGCTGGGATAAATCAATAAATTAAATTAAATTATAGTGACTGCGTACCTTATAACACCTGTGATAGTAGTTTTAATTCTGCATGTGTAAGTCAATGTGATGTTCTCGAGTCTATTTTAAATGTGAAATCTAATGCAGTAGGTCTTGACGATGTTAGTCCAGAATTTTTGAAAAAAATGTTACCTGGAATCCTACCTCAAATTACCCACATAATAAATTCTGCATTCACTACGTCTGTTCCAGCTGAAAAGTGGCTAAAATATTGGCTACTCCTAAAACTAATGGAGACTTTCGGTCAATTTCAATTCTCCCATTTATGGCAAAGGTTTTCGAAAATTGAATGGCTAGTCAAATACACGGATTTATACTTACCAACCGCCTCCTGAGCGAAAAACAATCGGGCTTTAGGAAAATAGGAGTTGTGAAAATAGGAGGAGTGAGAACTTAAGAAGAAACATGGATGATGGTAATGTGACGCTACTGACACTGCTTGATAATAGCGAAGCTTTTGATACCGTCAATCTTTATCTTTAATCTTTATTGCTTTTCTAACTAATGCGCTCCTACCTAACCAACAGACGTCGAGCTATTATAACATCGTCTGCCTTATCATCTTTTCTGTTCCTCAAGCCTGGAGCCCACAGGGCTCTGTTCTTGGCCGATTATTGTATTCTATCTATGTAAGTGATCTTCCAGATGACCTGTCGGAGTGTGAAGTTCATATGTGCGCTGATGATGTTCAAATGTATGTTTGTCGTCCTATGTCTAAAATTAGTGAATGTGTTAATGTGTCCAACAGTGAGCTGTCTAAAGTTAATGAGTGGTCAAATAAGAATGGTCTAGGAATTAATTCAGTAAAATCAAAATGCATTTTAAATTATAAGAAAGCAATAGACACAGTACATCTAACAAAATAAAAATTGAAGATAAGACTATAGAGTATGCAGAAAGAGTATGCAATTTAGGAATCATAATAAACCAAACTCTTTCCTGGAGCGATCACATAAATAAGGCTGTAGGCAAAACATATATAATCTCTTCCTATATGTTTACGACTGTTAATAGCCAAAGCCTATTTGACACCCGGCCTATTCCATGGAGTGGAAATCATTGGCAATAGTGCTGCAGCAAGCAAGCACAAACTAAATGTAGTCTACAACAATATTGCTATATACGTTTTTGACATAAAGCCATTTGACCACATTTCAGAATATTCTATTAAGCTTTTTGACGTTAATCTAGATAGTTGGATTTAGTATATAACATTGATATTTTTACACAAGCTTGTTAGTACCAAAGAAATAAAAGTACCTGTTGGATCAGGAGCGTTTTCCTGACCTGAGGACATTTAATCTAGGATGGGTGTGTGTGAAAAAGCGTACACGTGGACAAAGTTTGCGACTCCAGTCAAATTTCCCACGGAGCAACACGATCTTGCTTCAGTGAACGAGTGTATAGAACTAATTTATTCAGAGAGCTTAAGACTAACAAAAAGCTAGGCAATTTAACAGAGTTCGAAAAGAGAGAATGAATTCATATGTGTGAGTGAGCTTAGCATACGGATAATTACAGGCCGCTAACATTAGGCCTGCAAATAATAATTAAGTAGACAATTCAAAATGTAAACAAAGGCAGTTAAATTCAAAGCAAGTACATTTGGTAGTATGAAATAAATGGCAAAATATTAGAGTTTGACCGAACATCCAGGCCTCCCTTGAAAGGACCCTCTTTCAACACACAGGTAATACACCAAGTTTGTGTACTGGACGACAGCATACTCCAGATAACGTGCGAATGTGTGCTACACGGACACGATTGTCTCTTCCATACACGACTGAGTCAACTCGTCCCAGTTTCCAGTGTAGAGGTTGGAGTTTGTCTTCTTGGATGATGACCATTGTTCCTGCAGCGAGATTCGGAGACGTTGAAGTCCACTTTGACCTGGATCGGACTTCGTTGATGTATTCGGCAGACCACCGACGCCAGAATTGTTGCTTCGCAGCAGTGATTTGATCATAGCGATCTAGGTTGGAGATATCCTTGGCATTCACCACACGCTCAAGCAACACGCGTGGAGCATCTCAATTTAGAAAGTGCCCAGCAGTGAGGGCACTAAAGTCGTTGGGATCTGTTGACAGCGGCGACAGAGGACGTGAGTTCAGAACAGCCTCTATCTCAACGACAGCAGTGTTTAGCTCCTCGAAGGCAAATCGGGTGTTAATCAGTGTGCGCACCAAGAGACCCTTTGCGCTCTTGACTGCGGCTTCCCAGACCCCGCCAAAGTGTGGTGCCCAGAGGGGGAATGAATCGAAAGGTTATATGTTCGGATGAACAGTATGACTGAATGGCATCTTGGGTTGCTGATTTAAACATGAAGTTCTTCAGCTCGGCTAATTTGTTGGATGCCCCAACAAAATTTGTGGCGTTATCACAAGTGATTTGTGATACTGGTCCTTGACTAGCAACCATGCGCTTTAAGGCCTCCAGAAACTTGTTTGTTGACAGATCTGAAACGATTTCAATGTGAACTGCCTTAACGGCCATACATACGAATATTGCAAAATAGGATTTCGTGGGACCTTTTCCTCGGATGCGATAATAGGTATTCACAGGGCCGCAGAAATCCACACCAACGTTGCGAAATGGTTTGTCGGTTGTGAGACGCTCAGGTGGCAGGGACCCCATAATTTGACGAAGAAGAACAGGACGGTATCTTTCGCAATGCACACAAGATCTCACAATGCTCCGAGCCAAGGTTCTCGCGTTGACTACCCAGAACTGGAGCCGAAGCAATCCGACCAATGCCTTTGATCCGGCGTGATAGTTGCGCACGTGCAGGTGGCGTGCGTAATTTCGAACAAAGATTGACTTGCTGGGTAGGAGAAGTGGATGCTTTTGACGAATTGGAATATTGGCGTGTTCGAGTCGACCGCCAACTCTGATGAGCTCGAAACCCGACGAATCATCTAGAAAAGGGCTGAGAAATTTCAGGCTGCTTCGTAAATCCCTTTGTTCCAAACGATGCAATCCAATGCGTGGTGAAGTTCTTTTGGCGATGGCGAGGACGTTTCAAATGTGCGATTTTTAGTGACTCCACGGTAGAATCTAAACATGTACGCTATGATCCGAAGCGAGCGATTGTACGAACTGATTCCGTCAAGAACCTCTAAAATATAGTTTGCTTCTATGGCTACAGCAAATGTAGACTTCCTTTTTTCAGCATCGATGACTTCCATGTTTATAGACTTGTCGCGCTTTTGACAGGGCCAATGATATTCGGAGTCGCGAAGAAAGGCAGGGCCTGTAAACCAAATCGAATATTGAAGTTCGTCTGATGTGCAACCTCGGGATACAATATCAGCGGGGTTGCTTTCTGAGGGTACATAATTCCAGCGACCATCAGAAGTGTGGTCTTGGATAGTGGAAACTCTTTTTTCAACGAAAGTTGACAATGTAATTGAGTGCTGTTGCAGCCAATGCAACACAATCTGCGAATCAGACCAAAAATATGCGCTATGCGGCTTTCCAATGAATTTGTCCTTAATTTTTGCATACAACTTACTCAGCAGTTCAGCTCCACTCAACTCAAGTCTAGGAAGGGTCATCTTTTTGACTATCGCTACTCTGGATTTGACAGTTAGCAACTGCACGTTGACGTGGCCGAAAGAGTCTGTTGAGCGCACAAAGACGCAGCAACCATAGGCGCGTATTGAAGCGTCACAAAAGGCGTGCAGTTGAATGTCAACAATTTCGGGTTGTAAGCAATAGCGAGGTACAAAAATCGATGACAATGAGTTGAGTGATAATAGGCACCTTGCCCATGCGTCTTGAAGTGATTGCGTTAAGGACTCATCCCATGCAAGCTTTAGCAACCAAAGCTCCTGCATAATGATTTTTGACACAATGATGAGCGGTGCCAACAATCCGAGAGGGTCAAACAGAGAGGAAGCAATTGAAAGAATGGTTCTTTTAGTAACTGTTGAAGACATATGTTTCGGCTTGAACACAAAGAGCAGCACGTCACGTCGTCGATCCCAAGTTACGCCAAGAGCACTAGTGATTGCATCTTCATCCAGGTTCAATTCCTTGTCTGTTTCGTCTTCCATGAAGGCAGGATGTTTGGAATGCTACTTAGTTAAGGGGAACAATCCACGAGTAAGTATCTCCGTAACTGCTGCAACGTTGTAAGATCGTCTGCTCCACATAACATGTCATCGACGTAGAACGATGAATTTACGATTGATGCTCCGAGTGGAAACTCCTCCTTGTGTAGATCTGCAATGTGCTGCAGACTGCGAACTGCTAAATAAGGTGCGGAGGCCGTCCCGTAAGTTACTGTATTAAGTTCGTATGTTTCCAAATTAGCATCGGGGTGTGTTCTCCAAAACACATATTGGTACTTTCGATCCTCAGGACTTATGAGTACTTGTCTGTACATTTTGGTAATGTCAGCAGTGAGGGCGTACATTACCAACCGGAAGCGAAGCAAGAGAGTGTACAAATCGTCTTGCAGCTTTGGTCTGACAAGGAGTATCTCATTTAGTGAGGTCTGCGATGAGGTAGTACATGAGCCGTCGAAAACGACTCGCAATCTCGTTGCTAAGCTAGATGGCTTTAAAATTCAATGATGAGGTATATAAAAGTGTGGCTCACATACCTTAGGATCAGCCTCCAATGTCATGTGACCGAGATCCTCATATTCCTTCATGAAAAGGTCATATTGCACCTTTGTCTCAGGCTGCCGTTGGAGGCGCCTCTCAAGTGCTAGAAATCGCTGACGAGCAATATCGCTTGAATTTCCCAGGCAGTTGGGATCCTTCTTGAACGGAAGATTGACGACGATTCGTCCATTATCGAGTTGGTACGTTTTCTTTGAGTAGATTTCTTCACACATGTGATGTTCCGGCTGAAGCGACCTCTTCGGATTATCTACAGCTTCAACATTTCAAAGTAGTTGAAGATTCTTGCCGATGGACTCTTCTACTGACAGCAGACATGCTGACGATTCCTTTTGCTGCTGATGCTGATAGCGGCCAGACACGACCCATCAGAACAAAGTCTTCTGTAAGACTGGCAAATTATCTCCAAGCTTGATTTTCAAAGAATGCCTCAGTACCAAGCAAGAGAACAATGCGTCCAGCACGATGAAAGTGATCATCTGCCAGCGGGGTATTTGCAGGCAAGTCCCACTTAAATGTGTCGATTTCCGTATCGGGTTGATAGGCGATGTGTGAAGTTATGCAAAACTTCGGCTTTACTTCAAATGGTGACTCCCGAGACTTGACTTTAGTAGTGGTGCACGTCTTAATATTGGTAGTTGACTCCCCGATACTGCGGATCTCTAAATTACTCTTATCTCGGCGGAGAAACAGACCTTGAGCAAATTGGTCGGTCATAAAATTTACCTGCGAGCATGAATCGAGGAGCGCTCTGCCTTGTTTGTATGCACCTGATGAGTCTCTTACGAGCTGTGGCAAGGATGATTTGACCACATTGTGATTGATTCATGTGCGAGTGCGTGGCTTCTCCTGCAGGTTCCGGAATTGATGACAACGCTTGCGATGTTGACGATGAACGACTGTAGTGGAGTACCGTGTGGTGTCGACCCTTGCATATACGACAACGATGATTTGACGGACAGTGAGTCATCCGATAGCCTGGCTGTAGACAATTAAAACATAGACCAGCATTCCTGACGATATCATATTTAAGCTTCGTACTCTTGCCTTGAAATTCAGAACATTCTGCAAGCTTGTGGCCAGAACTGGAACAAAGAATACAGGTAGAATTAGTGATCGCAAATGATAATCCCTTGCCAGGCTTGGAATTGGATTTACGTTTAACAGCATCAGCCATACGATACGATGCGATGCCACTAGACTGCAAAAACTGACAATGTCGTTCCAAAACATTGGAGCACTGTGCCCAGTTGGGAAGCGAACGCAAATCAATAGCTTCGTTCCACTTATTCCGAGTCTGCTGATCACATTTTCCCATGAGTATATAGATCAGCATGCCTTGTGCAATGTCCAACCCTGTGCCTAGGGACGAAAGCGATGAATAGATTGCCGTGGCCTTGTCAATCAGGCCACGCAGCTGAGTTCCATCTGGTTTCTCGACTGGTTTCAGGTTGAACAACGACTCGATCGTATCTAGAAATGTGAGCATAATGTTGTCATAGCGCTCATTGAGGCGAGCAATTGCCTTGGGGTAGTTTTCGTTGGTCACTTGGAATGCTTCAACAGCGTCTAAAGCAGGACCCTCCAGGCAGTTTAACAGGTGGTTAAACTTCTCTATGTTTGACAATGTGTGTTCACGACCGATGATTTGGTTGAACCACGTTATGATGTTCTTAAACTCTGACCTTTTTCCATTGAACACTGGAAGGGTCAGTCTGGGCAGAATTGACGGTGGCATAGAACGAGGCGGACTCGGTGGGCCGATTGCCGTGATATGCAGAACTTCTCCGAGTTGCCCTAGGATGGACAATTTGATACTCACAAATGTATCATCGAGGTCCACACGACCATCGTTCTGTGGATCTGCATTTTCAATTTCAGTTTGCACCGCCGACGCTTCTTTGTAGTGGTTCTCCAACATGTCCATGCGCAATTGCAATTCGGCGCTGGACAATTTATGTTCATGACCATCCTCATCAACAGAAACCTTCACTCTATTTTGAATGCGGGAAATATTTCGAATAATATTTGTGAGCTTGCGTTGCAAATCTTCGAGAGCAGCAATAGTGTGTGCTTGCAACAAATAAATTTATTAAGATTTCACAAATGTAAACAAACCAACAATTCGATCTGGCAACGTCGTGCTCACCAATGTGAGAGCGAGAGAGGTCTGCTAGCAGCGGCAGCGAAGTTGCAGCGAGCAGAGGTGGTTAGCAGGCAACGGCAGCAAGAATCAGCGAGAATGAAGGAGCGACGAATTGTAACGGCGCAAACAACAACAATAGGTTGGCCACAGCAGCAATTGCAAAGACGTTTGACTGTTGCTGTGCCAATGAAGAATGAGGAGGCGAGAAGTGCCACGCAAACTTGCGGGATCTTCCAACGAATGGTTTGATGCAGCAACAAATTGCGGAATCTCCCAATAGATCACGCGGTTGAATGATGTTCACTCACAATGTGAACGACTTGGCGAGACTTTTCCAATGTCTCGCTTGGCAATGTTGGCGACCGGCCAAATGGTTTCAGCTGAGAACGCTAGTTTCTCCAATGGCTCGCTTGGAGCGGCGAGCAGAGTGATAGGGTATCAGCTTCTATTGCAGGGAGACAGCGACATCCACTTGATGGTTGCGTTCCAGCAATTTTCACCAGGCTTAGTTAGGTGTCCACCGGCACAACTAGAAAATTCTATAGCAGCAAACTATACGAATTTCATTGCAGAGAAACGGCGATATCGACGTAAATCCCGTTCTTACAATGTCAATGATGAGTTGGTATGTGGAGAGGCACCTTAAATTTTCCGCTTTTTACACACAAGCCCCACGTTGGGCGCCAAAATGTTGGATCAGGAGCGTTTTCCTGACCTGAGGACATTCAATCTAGGATGGGTGTATGTGAAAAAGGCAAACACGTGGACAAAGGCTGCGACTCCAGTCAAATTTCCCACGGAGCAACACGATCTTGCTTCAGTGAACGAGTGTACAGAACTAATTTATTCAGAGAGCTTAAGACTAACAAAAGGCTAGGCAATTTAACAGAGTTCGAAAAGAGAGAATGAATTCATATGTGTGTGTGAGCTTAGCATACGGATAATTACAGGCCGCTAACATTAGGCCTGCAAATGATAATTATGTTGACAATTCAAAATGAAAACTAAGGCAGTTAATTTCAAAGCAAGTACATTTGGTAGTATGAAATAAATGGCAAAATATTAGAGTTTGACCGAACAGTACCTAAACTTGAATTCTCTGCCTCTCGGCCTAAGACATCGACTATCGTCATCGGTAAAACATTTCTATATATTTGCTGTTCGCCTCTGGAACAATCTGCCGCACGACTTTAAGACAATTAGAGACGCGCCTCAATTTCAAGTTAATCTATTTGTAGATTTTAAAAATAAACTCTATAGAAGATAAAAATTAAAGCTTTGATTAAAATAACTTATTTTCATTAATTACTTTGTATCTTCCAATGCTTCTCATAATGTCTTGATGACGATTTAAGGATTATATTAAAACTTTGTAACTATATATTTTTGTGACTAGTGCCCTAATCATAAGTTTCTAATAACTAGGAAGTAAGTGAGTAATAAATAAATAGAAAAATGCAGCGGCACATAACCATACCATACATTTTTCATCAAAATTTATTTTCATACATTTTTTCTTCTTAGTGTGTTTGCCTACTGTGCCAGAGGTCGTGGGTTCAATCCCGCCTCGGGAGACATCTAATGAATAAGTTTTTTCTTTAAATAACTTATACACCCGGTTGTGTGTGTTGGCGCCAGCTGTGAAGTAACCAGCCATGCAAAAGCTTCTCCCCATTTGGGGGCTGTCTTTAGTCACTTGTTAATATTTTTATTTTTTATTTGACAATTTACTACCACTGAAGATGTTAGATGTTGTCAATGTAAATCGCTATTTCACATCTTTAAAAAATTCCATGCGTTCTCCCCTGAGATGTGCTCATTTCCACAGAAGCACAAGGCTTTGGGTCTATTCCACTGAACTATTCAGTATCCAATTAAGCCATTGTTTGCTGTAACATTTGCCCCTCCAATTTACGCCTCTTAAACCGTTCCCTTGCCTTAACGACTCGCTAACGTTATCCCTCTTAGTTGATGTTCGCTAATTATCCTCTACTGAACTTCTTTGTACCGACGCATTCGCTCGTCCAGTGACAGAATCACCCGATCCGATCGCTTGGAGAGAATCCTTGGTTCTTTCTGGCTTGGAGTTCGCTTTTGGATTAGGATTGGTGCCTCGGCCCTCCCACAGGATCCATCGTGCAATGCAGCTCGTCCGTCCCAGCAGCGCTCGGGCGACCGTTTCCCTGTAGGCAATTTGGGAATTTTGGAGTCACTATGTTTGCTAATCCACATTTGTAGCAGAACACTATAGTCTTAGTCTTAGAACACTACAAGCCAATACCACTCTTGAGCTTCCCCGCCAACCAGACGATGAAAGTCTTGCAATAGAATCTACCATGACACCCGGTAGTGTTCTCTCAAATTCCCCACTCGGAATATAAAATTGCCAACAGTCATTTCGTCTGGACGGCCTGGCAAATTATTTCACGGCGTCAATTTGCGAATTGGTGAGTTTATATGAGCCTGCGCTGGCGGAGCAGTTATTGTGGAGCTTCTCAATTTTGATTGGAACGTAGTGTACATTACGTCAGATCGTCCATGTGTCTCGTTCATCGGGAACGAGATTGGTGCCGCTGTTGTAGCCGCCGGGTGGTTCTATGTTAAAGAGTTGACCGCTGGCCGAGCGCTCACCTGCTCGATGCGTCTGAACACCTCGTCAAACCCAACCTGAGACATTGGTTTATCTTCGCATCCATCAATTTGTTCATGTTAAGCAGACCTTGTGCCCTAGCTTTCATTTCACTCACATTGCGCATTTGTACTATGGAAGCTAAGCTTGCCCCCTCTCTGGTACACTGCTCATCGATAGCGTCGAGCAGTTGCATGTTTGATTGAGTTGGAGGAGGGATTGCGGTGGATGAACCATTTCCTGGCGAATGCTTTGGAATCGCACCCCCTTGAGCCACCTTTTGTCGAATTAAGACTCGGCCATTGATTAGGATCTAGAAGAGAAGAGCCTGGAGGTGGACGTGACGTGTCAAGGGGCGGCGCGGCTGTTTGAGGCGGTCGCGAGATTGCCTGAACCGTATTATTTTTCGAATAAGCTTGTTGCAAAGGATTTTACTCTTTTGGAGTCTTTTAAAATGTTTTTAGTTATTTAGTTTTTCTTTCAGATTTCTCATAGTTAGCATCGGACTTTAGTTTTTTTTTGTTTTAGGTCCAAAAATCTCGAAATTTTGGCACTAGACTAATATTAATATTACCGATTTTTAGAGATGATCATATTTAAAATAGGGTTTTTTTGAGGTAAAAGCATATGCTAAAAAAGGTTAAAAATAGGCCAAAATAGGTCGAAATAATCTAAAATAGGTCAAAATATGTCAATATATGCCTTTCTCAAAGTACCGTTTTAAATTCCGACCTTATGTTGAAAACGCGAAAAATACTAAACACAGTAATGTAATGTAAATAGTTCGTAGCGAATTGTTCGCAGCACAACTATGGTAAGTCCTTCGTTTCGTACAATACTTCCGTGTTACAAACGATACGTCAAGATACGCATCGTTACGTTCTGACTGCATAAGGAAGAACTGACTTTGAGAATGTGTTCAGTTCACGTAAGTTCTCGAAAATTTTTATTTAGAATGAAAAATCATTTCAGTTTCGAAATCGTATATAAAAAAAGTTAGAAGCTCAGTCAAACCCGACTATAACATACCCTGTACCTCCCAAAGTTTGTAAGTGCTGCCCATTGCTGCTTCAGCCGGTACTGCCCAGCATAAATAATTGTTTTTCCTATAACTCGACAATCGTTCATCCTAGCTTTACCATTCCTTCCTTTGCATAGCACATTTTTTTTCGATTTACAGATTTGTCAGTAACAGAAAATTGTTCTGAAACATTCTGTATGCTCCGGTCTATTTTCTTCGCCATCGGTCATCGATGGTATTTACTCGTGGTTCAGAACTATAAGAATCATTAGGTTAGGCTAAGAGTGACTTGTCACCCTTCACACTGGTGAAGGTAACCGGGTGTATAAGTTATTTAAAGAAAAAACTTATTCAATAGATGTCCCCCGAGGCGGGGTTGAACCCACAACCTCTGGCACAGTAGGCAAACACACTAAGAAGAAAAAATGTATGAAAATAAATTTTGATGAAAAATGTATGGTTTGGTTATGCGCCGCTGCATTTTTCTTTACCATTCCTTCCTTTGCATTGCATTTTTTTTCGATTTACTGATTTGTCAGTAACAGAAAATTGTTCTGAAACATTCTGTATGCTCCGGTCTATTTTCTTCACCATCGGTCATCGATGGTATTTACTCGTGGTTCAGAACTATAAGAATCATTAGGTTAGGCTAAGAGTGACAAGTCACTCTCCCACTTAGGCCACATGGGCCCGTTGCGATTCCATATCTTCCTTGTTAAACCCTATTATACCCTAGGGTGATCTTCGGTACTGAACCATTGTGTGGACAGAATAAATTTTAGTAGAGCTGCGATCTCTATGTCGGATGTCTCTGACAGGTTGAGTAGGAGGGGTTGTTCAAGAAACCTGAGTCTCCTCCAACTTAAAGCGGGGCAATGACACAGAAGATTCTGTATCGTTTCCTCCTCTTCCTCAAGTCTGCAGCTTCTGCAGAATTCGAAATGTTGTACGCCAAGGCGTGCTGCATGTCTGCCTATAAGACAATGACCCGTCAGGGCCCCTACCAGAAGTGATATTTTGTAACGTAAAAGTGTGCCAGTACGTTTAGAGTCAAATGCTAGCCACGTTAGTCTCGCTACCGCACAAGGGGAAAGATCTTTCCACCGGTCCGTGGCGAGGCGCAGTGTTTCGGCTTTTTTGTGAAGCTTAAAGGTAGCCGTAGGCATCCCTATCCTGCTCTTCTCTGAAAGGAGCTCGGTGGTTGTGCCTAGTCTGGTCAGTATGTCCGCAGACTCGTTTCCATATATGTTCCGGTGTCCAGGCATATTAGGTGAATACTGAAGTGTCGGCCATTCTCGTTCAGGGATAGGTGGCATTCAGTGAGCGTTTTATCATTGTTTGTGCTGGAGTCAAGTGCCTTAAGGGCTGCTTGACTGTCTGAGTATATAAATACATTTCCTTTCTTTTTCGTGAGTGTGCTGAGGTAGATGGCAGCTTCCTGAATGGCTACCACTTCCGCTTGGTACACACTACAGTGATCAGGGAGACGGAACGATATATTAAGGTCTAGGTTGGGTAAGAAAGCACCCCCACATACTTTTTCATTGAGCTTTGAACCATCGGTATAGATGTTGATGGCGTTGGCTCTGCTGTTGGGAAGGTTATCCCACTCGTTTCGGCTTGGAATGTAGACGTCGTATAATTTGTCGAACGTCGTTTGAGTGACACAATAGTCTGTGTTTCACGATATACCTGCTTGGTTAGTAAATATATTTGAGCGCCCTGAAGTACACCCGTTCCAGGTATCAGATTCTCTTAGTCTTAGGGCTGTTGTGCTAGCCATCTGCCTTGCTACTGGGTCTAGTGGTACGAGATGAAATATTTTGTTAAGCGCTTCCGTGGGTGTTGTTCGGAGCGCGCCGCTCTTACATATTTTATTGCTTCTCTGTACATTGTTCAAGTTGTTCAGGACGAATTGTTTCCCGAGTGCTGGCCACCAAACTAGTGAACCATAGAGTAGTCGGCCTATAGCCTTTTTGCATAAGAAAAGAGCGATGGTGGCTTTTTTTATGCGGTCGCTTATGTTGTCATTCCAGAGTAGTTTCCTTTCCAGAATGACTCCCATGTATTTGACATTGTCACCAAATTCGAGGCTTACTCCAATGATTTTGGGAGGGATAAGGTTAGGAATTTTGTTCTTCCTGGTGAAGACTACAAGTTCGGTTTTGTCTGGGTTCACGCCCAGTCCGCTAGCTGTTATCCACTGAGCAAGTGTTGTCAGTGCGGTCTGCATGAGGTCACACATCGTTTGTGGGAATAAGCCACATTTAAAGATTGCAATATCGTCCGCGTAGGCCGCCACCTCATGTCCCTCCGCTTCCATGAGTCGAAGCAGTTGGTTAACTGTCATAGTAGTATCTATAGTAGCGGATAGAGAACCCCTCCTTGCGGAGTACGCCTGCTTTCAAATCTGTGAGCCGTAACACCTCCGAATTGCGAGTACACCGACCTGCTGGTAAGCAATTGGTTGATGAATCAGATCAGAGGTATATCGGCTCCCACGTTTGCCAAGACAGAAGTGATGGCATAGGGTTGGACGTTATTGAAGGCACTCTCTATGTTGAGAAATGCTACTAAAGAGAAGTCTCCCACTTCAAAAGAATTTTTAATCTTTGAGACCAGGGAATGCAAGGCGGTTTCAGTGGACCTTCCCTTGCTGTATGCATGTTGCGTGTGTACTAAATGAGAAGGGTTTATAGTTTGCCTTAGGTAGACATTTTTAAGTCTCTCAAGGGTTTTAATGAGAAACGAAGATAGACTGATCTATAGTCGTTTGGTCTTACGTGCGACGGTTTGCCAGCTTTCGGTATGAAGACTAATTTGGTTTCTCTCCATCTAGTGGGAATGTAGTTAAACTTTAGACAGCTCACAAAGATCATGTGAAGCCAGTTTATGGTATAGCCCAAGGTGCGTTGTAATTGGGCGGGACATATGCTATCAGGACCTGGCGACTTAAATGGCTCGAACGAGTCGATTGCCCACTTAATCTTGGTCACTGTGACAATATTCTTGTTGCATTGTAGAGTCAGGACGGCTGGCCCAAAAATTGGTGTTGAGATTACGGAGCATTCAGGGAAGTGAGTGCTCAGTAGAAGATCTAGGGACTCTTCGCTGGAATTGGTCCAAGGGGGTTTTGAAGGTGGATTTTTTTTTTCTAGGGACACAGGCCCTATCGAACGAGTCTTTGAACGCCGTGGTAAGCGTTTCTACAAGCTCGTCTATCTGTTTCCCCGAACTTGGTGTAAATGGTGGGGACGTTTTATGCTTTTGAACCAGAAGTTTATTGTGTACCTTCCAGTTGGTCTTTTTTGGATTCTGAAACCTCTTGGGTGAAGGACATTTGTTTGTTAGTACAAGTTCTAAGTATCGATGGTCAGAGAATGAGTGCTCTGTTAGCACGTTCCATGATACCATCTGATCGTGGTCTGATGGGTTGGTAGTAGGGCTGGAGAAACATCGATGATAACATCGATGCATCGATGTTTTAATCGAAGCTAAAAACATCGATGGTTTTTTTCCACTATAGATGCATCGGTCACAATACTGTTTACTAAATTTAATTGGCGTCTTTAAGAACGGTATAAAGATATAAGATGTCTTAAACATTTTTGTATAATATTTCTTATAATTTAGTGACTTAAGTGACCGAAGTGGCTACAGCCACAGCTACAGCCAAAAGAGTAGATAACTTCGACATTGCGGACGGATCTAAAGCGGCTAAGCGAAAAAGGGAAGGATGGTTTTATAAATATATGAATTGGAATATATGTATGTAAAGTGGCAACCTTAGACATGCATCACGGTGTGATTTTTGCTCATACGTCAGTCGTGTCGTGAGTCGTCAGCGAGCAGCAGCAGGGGAATAAAGTTGTCAGTCGGAAAAGAAGTCGTTGTCGGACTTAAGTTAAAAGTTGTAACTCCCGGCTATTAAATTGAACTCTTGTTTACATTTTAAATTTATATTGTGAAACTCACTATCAACCATCAATGAAATCTATTATGAAACTGTTCGTGCCAAATTTCTAACAATAAATGATTTAATAACTAATTAAATCTTACATGTATATTGCCAATAATTTTTTTTTAGATAAATACTGATGAAGACATGAGCCCACCAACAGAAGTCGCAAGGAAATATTTATATTTATTTATTTACATCCACCGCGTCTGAAAGGTCATTCAGTAAAGCTGGACAGACCCTATCGGATAGACGCTGCACCTTAAAACCGAAGATTTTGGAGCGTTTAGTGTTCGTGAATAAAAATTTTATTGATTTTTAAAAGTCTTAATAGTAATAAGAAAAAATTTATCTAGAGCCCTAGAAGGGTCATTAGTTTTATAATTTGTTAAATATACTTAAACTAAATACATTTTTTTATCTAAATATTTACAATGTACATTCATTATTTATTTATATTTAATCTGCAGCAAAAAAGTGCATTGGGAAGATACATTAGCAAATTCTTAAAATTTGAAAAAACATCGATGTTTCATCGATGTTTTACTTTCAAAACATCGAAAACATCAATTTAGCAATACATCGAAGTTTCTCCAGCTCTAGTTGGTAGCCAGACGGTTTAGGATACGGAATGCCTCAGCCATATCTTCCTGTCTAGCGGTTGCCAGATCAAGTATGCAGGTAATTGAATAAAAAGTGTAATGGTTGCCTCAGATCAGTTGAATTTATACCAAAAACAAAATAGTCGTTAAGCTTTTATCGCCTCCCAGCGAAAAGTTAGTTTTTCAAAAAATTAACCGCCAGTGTGTGCACGATCAATCAGCTCTTTTCCTTAGAGTCTATCGAAAGAGCAGGACTGCAGGCTGATAAACACTAAAACCAGGGATGCAAACCGGTTCTGAACCGAACCGGTTTTGAACCGAACCGAACCGCTTATTCCTGCTGGTGAACCGAACCACAAACCGAACCGGCTTCTATTAAGAATTGCTGAACCGAACCCGAAACCACAAATAAAAACGGTTCGGTTCGGTTCAGCTCTCTGACGAGTTTTAAGACGGGAGTCACTTTCCTCTAGCCAATGATACTTATTATTTTGGGAATTTGAATCGTTTCCCCAAGACAATTTTTCTACATATCGTTCGACTCTCTACATTCTTACCAATGCCGGAACTTTTAAGGTTGACCTAACGAAAATTTAAGAACGAGTAATTCTGTAAGTCTTCTGTAATTGCCCTCCGATCTCTTAATATACGTACCATCAATGTACATTCTTTCCTCTAGTGGACAATATTTGGAATTATCTCTAATACATTCACCTTAATTCAATGCTAACCAGGAGAGTTTTTATACTTTTCTATTCTAATCTTTTCTGGCCGACATTCTCCGTTTTTAAAGATCATTCCTCTAGGATCTTATAGACGAATCCTTTGAATCTGGCACAATAAATTTGCGACATTCTTCTAAGGGTTTTAAAGATATTCAAATGGATTATAGGAATTCAATTTGAAAGTGTGCAAAAGTCACATGACAATAGAAATCATAATGTACCTTTGTGAACCACTGAACCGAACCGGAACCGCGGTTCAGTCAGTTCCAAAAACCGTGTAATTAACCGAACCGGCTGAATCACTGAACCGAACCAGTAATTATATAAGATTGGTTTGCATCCCTGGCTAAAACCAAGGCTTAATGCGCAGCCACCTTGATTTCTATCCGTCTTCGCGGACGCTATAAAAAAAGCCTACTGCGTAGTTCCGGTCTCTTTTGCTGAATCGATAATTACACAATTTACATCACTGAAGTTACGAAATTATACGTCTCAACCCAAGGCCGCTGCCAATACCGTTGTAGTGTGCGAAACGCATTTTATTCCTCCTTGGTTATTCCATTATTGGATAAAAGGAAACCGGCACGCGAATAAAACCTACAACGTCAGGTAATCTTGAGGCAACCACCTCAAGATCGTTCAGCAAAGAGAAAATTTCCATTCACTTGATTACACTATTTGAGAAGGTATGTGTTCCGTGTGATATTCCTTGATTTTGTCTACGAAAATCCACTTTTTACGCCTCTGATCCTTTTGAGGACTTTGCAAATCCTACCAGACAGCATCCTACCCATACCATTTCTTTCCATGCTAAGCCTCTGAATATTGCGCTAAGCACATAGAGTTGGTGTGGGCGATTGGTTGGGTGGGTGACGAATCACTCTCTCGCGCCAAGTGGAGGCCCTCCCAATTATAATGTTCCCTATGTGGTTAACGAGGAGGTCGGAGACGCCAATAAATCAAACATTCAATGAAACCAGCAACTCAGTCAAAAACTTTAGAGAAGCGTCCAGAGAAAGTGCAGTGCGAGATTAGCGCAAAGTAGTTTTCGTTTGTAAGTAATTTTCGTTGTCGAAAGATCGATCAAGAATGTCAAAATCAACCAATACCACTTCTAAAGTCTTTCCATGCCTGCGTTGGCATGTGACTCCGTTTAAAGTTATGCGAAAGCATTAACATGACCTCGAGCCGGCTAAAAACTGCAGGTTTACTCAGTAGAAAGGTCACATAAACCAGTCACATATACTAAAAACTCAAGGCACGGCGTTGTTGTTGTATGAGCCTAAACATTAAATGGTTTCATTTATAACAACTAAACCCCCAGTTTGAATGCATTTATGCAAACAAACTGTTTGGTCACCATTATTAACAGCGGGGAGAGTATCTCTCACACTAATAAAGGCAAGACCAGGGGGACACACACACACAAAGGCGACTGTCAGTTTCTACGCTGCCTCTCGATGTTTTTGCGCGCATTCTGCTTTGGGATTCCCAAACGGTTATGCCACCGCAGGCATGGAGAGACATTAGAGAAACGTTCAGTTGGTAGGCATTGATCGCTGATGATAGAGGGTGGTTCCTCTTAAAACAGCTGTACGATCTACCAGCCTCCTTTGTGGTGTTGTGTCTCCGTTTAAAGTTGTGCGAAAGCATTAACATGACCTCGAGCCGGCTAAAAACTGCAGGTTTACTCAGTAGAAAGGTCACAAAAACCAGTCACATATACTAAAAACGCAAGGCACGGCGTTGTTGTTGTATGAGCCTAAACATTAAATGGTTTCATTACAACAACTAAAACCCCCCTTTGAATGCAATTATGCAAACAAACTTTTTGGTCACCATTATTAACAGCGGGGAGAGTATCTCTCACACTAATAAAGGCAAGACCAGGGGGACACACACACACAAAGGCGACTGTCTGTTTCTACGCTGCCTCTCGATGTTTTTGCGCGCATTCTGCTTTGGGATTCCCAAACGGTTATGCCACCGCAGGCATGGAGAGACTTTAGAGAAACGTTCAGTTGGTAGGCATTGATCGCTGATGATAGAGGGTGGTTCCTCTTGAAACAGCTGTACGATCTACCAGCCTCCTTTGTGGTGTTGTGTCTCCGTTTAAAGTTATGCGAAAGCATTAAAAAAAATAATGGCAACAAAAAAAAACAATTTCTCCAGACTAGCCGGTCACTTACCTTTTACATCCCTCGATGAAAGCGCTTTCATGTTGCGGGGGGGTGCGTTAGAAAAATTTGTAAACAAACACAAAAAAAAAATACACTAAGAAGAAAAAATGTATGAAAATAAATTTTGATGAAAAATGTATGGTTTGATTATGCGCCGCTGCATTTTTCATTACCATTCCTTCCTTTGCATTGCATTTTTTTTCGATTTACTGATTTGTCAGTAACAGAAAATTGTTCTGAAACATTCTGTATGCTCCGGTCTATTTTCTTCACAATCGGTCATCGATGGTATTTACTCGTGGTTCAGAACTATAAGAATCATTAGGTTAGGCTAAGAGTGACAAGTCACTCTCCCACTTAGGCCACATGGGCCCGTTGCGATTCCATATCTTCCTTGTTAAACCCTATTATACCCTAGGGTGATCTTCGGTACTGAACCATTGTGTGGACAGAATAAATTTTAGTAGAGCTGCGATCTCTATGTCGGATGTCTCTGACAGGTTGAGTAGGAGGGGTTGTTCAAGAAACCTGAGTCTCCTCCAACTTAAAGCGGGGCAATGACACAGAAGATTCTGTATCGTTTCCTCCTCTTCCTCAAGTCTGCAGCTTCTGCAGAATTCGAAATGTTGTACGCCAAGGCGTGCTGCATGTCTGCCTATAAGACAATGACCCGTCAGGGCCCCTACCAGAAGTGATATTTTGTAACGTAAAAGTGTGCCAGTACGTTTAGAGTCAAATGCTAGCCACGTTAGTCTCGCTACCGCACAAGGGGAAAGATCTTTCCACCGGTCCGTGGCGAGGCGCAGTGTTTCGGCTTTTTTGTGAAGCTTAAAGGTAGCCGTAGGCATCCCTATCCTGCTCTTCTCTGAAAGGAGCTCGGTGGTTGTGCCTAGTCTGGTCAGTATGTCCGCAGACTCGTTTCCATATATGTTCCGGTGTCCAGGCATATTAGGTGAATACTGAAGTGTCGGCCATTCTCGTTCAGGGATAGGTGGCATTCAGTGAGCGTTTTATCATTGTTTGTGCTGGAGTCAAGTGCCTTAAGGGCTGCTTGACTGTCTGAGTATATAAATACATTTCCTTTCTTTTTCGTGAGTGTGCTGAGGTAGATGGCAGCTTCCTGAATGGCTACCACTTCCGCTTGGTACACACTACAGTGATCAGGGAGACGGAACGATATATTAAGGTCTAGGTTGGGTAAGAAAGCACCCCCACATACTTTTTCATTGAGCTTTGAACCATCGGTATAGATGTTGATGGCGTTGGCTCTGCTGTTGGGAAGGTTATCCCACTCGTTTCGGCTTGGAATGTAGACGTCGTATAATTTGTCGAACGTCGTTTGAGTGACACAATAGTCTGTGTTTCACGATATACCTGCTTGGTTAGTAAATATATTTGAGCGCCCTGAAGTACACCCGTTCCAGGTATCAGATTCTCTTAGTCTTAGGGCTGTTGTGCTAGCCATCTGCCTTGCTACTGGGTCTAGTGGTACGAGATGAAATATTTTGTTAAGCGCTTCCGTGGGTGTTGTTCGGAGCGCGCCGCTCTTACATATTTTATTGCTTCTCTGTACATTGTTCAAGTTGTTCAGGACGAATTGTTTCCCGAGTGCTGGCCACCAAACTAGTGAACCATAGAGTAGTTGGGAGAGAAAATCCATTTTCGGCCTATAGCCTTTTTGCATAAGAAAAGAGCGATGGTGGCTTTTTTTATGCGGTCGCTTATGTTGTCATTCCAGAGTAGTTTCCTTTCCAGAATGACTCCCATGTATTTGACATTGTCACCAAATTCGAGGCTTACTCCAATGATTTTGGGAGGGATAAGGCTAGGAATTTTGTTCTTCCTGGTGAAGACTACAAGTTCGGTTTTGTCTGGGTTCACGCCCAGTCCGCTAGCTGTTATCCACTGAGCAAGTGTTGTCAGTGCGGTCTGCATGAGGTCACACATCGTTTGTGGGAATAAGCCACATTTAAAGATTGCAATATCGTCCGCGTAGGCCGCCACCTCATGTCCCTCCGCTTCCATGAGTCGAAGCAGTTGGTTAACTGTCATAGTAGTATCCATAGTAGCGGATAGAGAACCCCTCCTTGCGGAGTACGCCTGCTTTCAAATCTGTGAGCCGTAACACCTCCGAATTGCGAGTACACCGACCTGCTGGTAAGCAATTGGTTGATGAATCAGATCAGAGGTATATCGGCTCCCACGTTTGCCAAGACAGAAGTGATGGCATAGGGTTGGACGTTATTGAAGGCACTCTCTATGTTGAGAAATGCTACTAAAGAGAAGTCTCCCACTTCAAAAGAATTTTTAATCTTTGAGACCAGGGAATGCAAGGCGGTTTCAGTGGACCTTCCCTTGCTGTATGCATGTTGCGTGTGTACTAAATGAGAAGGGTTTATAGTTTGCCTTAGGTAGACATTTTTAAGTCTCTCAAGGGTTTTAATGAGAAACGAAGATAGACTGATCTATAGTCGTTTGGTCTTACGTGCGACGGTTTGCCAGCTTTCGGTATGAAGACTAATTTGGTTTCTCTCCATCTAGTGGGAATGTAGTTAAACTTTAGACAGCTCACAAAGATCATGTGAAGCCAGTTTATGGTATAGCCCAAGGTGCGTTGTAATTGGGCGGGACATATGCTATCAGGACCTGGCGACTTAAATGGCTCGAACGAGTCGATTGCACACTTAATCTTGGTCACTGTGACAATATCCTTGTTGCATTGTAGAGTCAGGACGGCTGGCCCAAAAATTGGTGTTGAGATTACGGAGCATTCAGGTAAGTGAGTACTCAGTAGAAGATCTAGGGACTCTTCGCTGGAATTGGTCCAAGGGGGTTTTGAAGGTGGATTTTTTTTTTCTAGGGACACAGGCCCTATCGAACGAGTCTTTGAACGCCGTGGTAAGCGTTTCTACAAGCTCGTCTATCTGTTTCCCCGAACTTGGTGTAAATGGTGGGGACGTTTTATGCTTTTGAACCAGAAGCTTATTGTGTACCTTCCAGTTGGTCTTTTTTGGATTCTGAAACCTCTGGGTGAAGGACATTTGTTTGTTAGTACAAGTTCTAAGTATCGATGGTCAGAGAATGAGTGCTCTGTTAGCACGTTCCATGATACCATCTGATCGTGGTCTGATGGGTTGGTAGTAGGGCTGGAGAAACATCGATGATAACATCGATGCATCGATGTTTTAATCGAAGCTAAAAACATCGATGGTTTTTTTCCACTATAGATGCATCGGTCACAATACTGTTTACTAAATTTAATTGGCGTCTTTAAGAACGGTATAAAGATATAAGATGTCTTAAACATTTTTGTATAATATTTCTTATAATTTAGTGACTTAAACGAGATTGAGTGTGTGCGTCAGCATGGATATATTTTTGCAAGTAAGTATCTAAGAAAATTAAATGTGATGTGTGAAATTATAAGTAGGCCGAAGTGGCTACAGCCACAGCTACAGCCAAAAGAGTAGATAACTTCGACATTGCGGACGGATCTAAAGCGGCTAAGCGAAAAAGGGAAGGATGGTTTTATAAATATATGAATTGGAATATATGTATGTAAAGTGGCAACCTTAGACATGCATCACGGTGTGATTTTTGCTCATACGTCAGTCGTGTCGTGAGTCGTCAGCGAGCAGCAGCAGGGGAATAAAGTTGTCAGTCGGAAAAGAAGTCGTTGTCGGACTTAAGTTAAAAGTTGTAACTCCCGGCTATTAAATTGAACTCTTGTTTACATTTTAAATTTATATTGTGAAACTCACTATCAACCATCAATGAAATCTATTATGAAACTGTTCGTGCCAAATTTCTAACAATAAATGATTTAATAACTAAATAAATCTTACGTGTATATTGCCAATAATTTTTTTTTTAGATAAATACTGATGAAGACATGAGCCCACTAACAGAAGTCGCAAGGAAATATTTATATTTATTTATTTACATCCATCGCGTCTGAAAGGTCATTCAGTAAAGCTGGACAGACCCTATCGGATAGACGCTGCACCTTAAAACCGAAGATTTTGGAGCGTTTAGTGTTCGTGAATAAAAATTTTATTGATTTTTAAAAGTCTTAATAGTAATAAGAAAAAATTTATCTAGAGCCCTAGAAGGGTCATTAGTTTTATAATTTGTTAAATATACTTAAACTAAATACATTTTTTTATCTAAATATTTACAATGTACATTCATTATTTATTTATATTTAATCTGCAGCAAAAAAGTGCATTGGGAAGATACATTAGCAAATTCTTAAAATTTGAAAAAAATCGATGTTTCATCGATGTTTTACTTTCAAAACATCGAAAACATCAATTTAGCAATACATCGAAGTTTCTCCAGCTCTAGTTGGTAGCCAGACGGTTTAGGATACGGAATGCCTCAGCCATATCTTCCTGTCTAGCGGTTGCCAGATCAAGTATGCAGGTAATTGAATAAAAAGTAATGGTTGCCTCAGATCAGTTGAATTTATACCAAAAACAAAATAGTCGTTAAGCTTTTATCGCCTCCCAGCGAAAAGTTAGTTTTTCAAAAAATTAACCGCCAGTGTGTGCACGATCAATCAGCTCTTTTCCTTAGAGTCTATCGAAAGAGCAGGACTGCAGGCTGATAAACACTAAAACCAAGGCTAAATGCGCAGCCACCTTGATTTCTATCCGTCTTCGCGGACGCTATAAAAAAAGCCTACTGCGTAGTTCCGGTCTCTTTTGCTGAATCGATAATTACACAATTTACATCACTGAAGTTACGAAATTATACGTCTCAACCCAAGGCCGCTGCCAATACCGTTGTAGTGTGCGAAACGCATTTTATTCCTCCTTGGTTATTCCATTATTGGATAAAAGGTAACCGGCACGCGAATAAAACCTACACTATTACTACACTACACTATTTGCAAATCCTACCAGACAGCATCCTACCCATACCATTTCTTTCCATGCTAAGCCTCTGAATATTGCGCTAAGCACATAGAGTTGGTGTGGGCGATTGGTTGGGTGGGTGTCGAATCACTCTCTCGCGCCAAGTGGAGGCCCTCCCAATTATAATGTTCCCTAAGTGGTTAACGAGGAGGTCGGAGACGCCAATAAATCAAACATTCAATGAAACCAGCAACTCAGTCAAAAACTTTAGAGAAGCGTCCAGAGAAAGTGCAGTGCGAGATTAGCGCAAAGTAGTTTTCGTTCGTAAGTAATTTTCGTTGTCTAAAGATCGATCAAGAATGTCAAAATCAACCAATTCCACTTCTAAAGTCTTTCCATGCCTGCGTTGGCATGTGTCTCCGTTTAAAGTTATGCGAAAGCATTAACATGACCTCGAGCCGGCTAAAAACTGCAGGTTTACTCAGTAGAAAGGTCACAAAAACCAGTCACATATACTAAAAACGCAAGGCACGGCGTTGTTGTTGTATGAGCCTAAACATAAAATGGTTTCATTACAACAACTAAAACCCCCGTTTGAATGCAATTATGCAAACAAACTTTTTGGTCACCATTATTAACAGCGGGGAGAGTATCTCTCACACTAATAAAGGCAAGACCAGGGGGACACACACACACAAAGGCGACTGTCTGTTTCTACGCTGCCTCTCGATGTTTTTGCGCGCATTCTGCTTTGGGATTCCCAAACGGTTATGCCACCGCAGGCATGGAGAGACTTTAGAGAAACGTTCAGTTGGTAGGCATTGATCGCTGATGATAGAGGGTGGTTCCTCTTGAAACAGCTGTACTATCTACCAGCCTCCTTTGTGGTGTTGTGTCTCCGTTTAAAGTTATGCGAAAGCATTAACATGACCTCGAGCCGGCTAAAAACTGCAGGTTTACTCAGTAGAAAGGTCACAAAAACCAGTCACATATACTAAAAACGCAAGGCACGGCGTTGTTGTTGTATGAGCCTAAACATAAAATGGTTTCATTACAACAACTAAAACCCCCGTTTGAATGCAATTATGCAAACAAACTTTTTGGTCACCATTATTAACAGCGGGGAGAGTATCTCTCACACTAATAAAGGCAAGACCAGGGGGACACACACACACAAAGGCGACTGTCTGTTTCTACGCTGCCTCTCGATGTTTTTGCGCGCATTCTGCTTTGGGATTCCCAAACGGTTATGCCACCGCAGGCATGGAGAGACTTTAGAGAAACGTTCAGTTGGTAGGCATTGATCGCTGATGATAGAGGGTGGTTCCTCTTGAAACAGCTGTACGATCTACCAGCCTCCTTTGTGGTGTTGTGTCTCCGTTTAAAGTTATGCGAAAGCATTAACATGACCTCGAGCCGGCTAAAAACTGCAGGTTTAAAATGAATATAAATAAAATTCATTATGGTTTCTCAAACTTCGTCAGGTCGTCCATCCAACGTTCTCAAAATAGTTAGACGATGAAATGACAGTTCTTTCCTCGTTCTTTTGTTCTTAATTTCAAGATTTGTTAACTTCTGAAACGAAAAGTGCATGTAGGCAAGGCAAACATCTTCAAGATCTAAATACTGCCGAAACGGTGCCACCGCTGGTATAAATAGATGTTCCATAAAGTGTCATTTTTGGATCGTTTTCCAAAAAGTGCATCACTGTAATATAGTTGGATAGCTGCTTGTTAGCAACAAAGCAAGGACGTGTACTGTTGAACAGTGTTTTTCCCAAATCCATGGCAGATCCCAGATTAAATGACACATTACGACGCCCTTCTACATTTTTACAATTAATCACAAATTTGGTGCCCTCCGATTGTGTTGCTAGCTTTACAATTTGTGAAATATTTTAATATTTTTTTCGACATTTTGGTAAAAGGTCTTTGCCTACATTGATAACTCAAAAATAAATTTCGAGGAATTTCTGAAACTTTGTAGCCTCATCGGCACCATTAAACCTTAGATATCTGAATTAGGATTTTCGTTAAATTCTCTTTAAAATATTGTGAATTTTTTGAGCTATGAGCCTCAAAGAATATAAAACTTTTAAAATCGTATGGAGAAAAGTACGCCCTAATGTACATATGTACATGTATATGTGTAAAAGCGCGGTCGCGCTGGCGGGGGTTGTGCGCTGACGATTTGGCCAAGACGTAACTTTTCCCACTTTCTGCCTTCAGATTTCCGATAAAATTGAAGAATAATCCACTAGGAATCCTATGATTATCCGTGTTTGCTTTTGGGTACTATTTCGCACTTTAAATTGATTAAATTTTCTTTTTACTTAATATAACAAGAAAGAAAGTCGGTTAAGGCCTACTATATATAACAAATAACCAATTACCTTGTCTCGCACAACTATTTAAACCAGAATCAGCCACGATTCAGGAAAAATCGAAGCTGTATCACTTCACTACTAAAACTATCGGAAGACATTCGAAGCAAGTTGGATGCCGGGCATGTCACATATCTGACACTGCTAGATTACAGCAAAGCATTTGACACTGTCAATTATAATATATTAAGCACCAAGTTAAGCAAATTGTTTCGTTTTTCTCAAAAACTGCATCAATACTAATTAGATCTTATTTAACTAACAGGCGCCAAGCTGTCGTATCGTCATTGTTATCCATTACACGTGGTGTTCCTCAAGGCTCGGTTTTAGGTCCATTATTGTTTTCTGTGTATGTGAATGATCTCCCAAGCACCCTGTCTAAATGTAATGTCCATATGTATGCAGATGACGTCCAATTGTATATCAGTCGTCCCTTATGTAAAATTAATGAATGTGTAGATATAACGAACTCTGAACTGAAATCAATTGCAGAATGGGCCAATAGAAATGGACTTGGATTAAATCCTTTAAAGTCTAAATGCCTTGTAATTTTTAAAAAAGACATTGATGTTAGGACCCTTGATAGCCTATATATTGGAGATAAGGAAATAGAATATGTTGAAAAGGCAACTAATTTAGGAATAATATTTAACCAGACTCTGACATGGACAGACCATATTAGCAAAGCAGTTGGTAAGACATACGGTTTTCTTCGTCAACTATACTTGACCCAACACCTTGTACCTGAAAACCTCAGACTCCTAATAGCTAATGACGTTGCCAGGTATGTTTTTAAAAAAAGACGGACTGAAAGCTTTTCTAATTACACCTATAAAATATACAATCTTTCCCTTACTGACTTTGCAAGCTTAAAAGCATTAATATTACTACATAAAATAATAACCACTAAGGAACCTGCCTACCTCTTCGAAAAATTAAATCTCTCAGCTTCCAAAAGGACTAACAATGTTGTTTGCCAAAAATATAAGCTATCCGCTTCAGAAAAACATTTCTTTATATATGCTGTTCGCCTGTGGAATAACTTGCCACATGAATTAAAATCAATAAGTAGCGCACCACTATCTCGAGCTAAGCTCAACACATACTATAGTACAGGATAAATATAATCACACCACAAACGTTTAGGCTTAAATCAATATCTATTGAAATGATTATGAATCAATTAATTAATATTTAACCTTAATTTAACCTTGATCAATATGTGTTCAATATGTTGTCTTTTGACTAGTGTTAAAAACTTTAAGTATTTCTACTTGGATGATATATATATAAATAATATATATATAAATAAATAAATATAAAATATAAAAGAAAAGAACATCGTGGTCGCTAATCAGAACATGCGCAGCGAAATCGAAAAGCAAGGGGAAGCATTCAAACGGGATACTTCCAAGCGCGAGCTTTGATCTTAGTGGGGCTTTTAGTGAGGAGCAGTTTGCTAGATCTGAACCTTTGGGAATATCAATATTGAACCATTAACCCTTATGTGATTCTCTGGCCTAGTGTACACGAAGAGACATTATCTGAAAAAGGACAGTCATTTTCACCGGGTCTGTATATCTTTGAGATGATACACTCCCAAGTTTTTCCCATCTAAGTTACTCAGTTCATAATACAAAGGACTAAGCTTCTTGGTCACTTTTGCTTTTATAAACACGAGGTCTAATTTTGTGACTAAATTGCTTAGCAGCATTGCTTTGCGAAAAATTGCGAGCTTACACGTCATCGCGGATTCTAAATTGAATTTTCTGGCTACACAGGTTGTATACCCTAGTGTTAGCTTCATGTGCTTTGGCCACGTTTTCTTTAACCAAGTTACGAGGAATTTGCACATTATTTGGATAGTCAACTCTTGTGTCATCTTCTAGGATAGCCCATTTCCGATGCAATTCATAATCCTTAGCATTTAAGATAATATTCTTCCCGAAGGTCAAAAAAATGGGGAATATCCTGTACTACTGTGGACACTTGATCTTAAAGCGGCACTTATCTGATTTAGCTTTTGATCCCAACTGGTATGATCGCTACCTATGAAGGAACGTATAGCTGCCAAAACCGATCTATTAAAACGCTCGCCTGCATTAGCTTGTGGAGAGTAAATTGCCGTTAGTACGTGTTTAATAGAAAAGCGTGTAAGGAAGCTTTCAAAATATCCTGAGCGGGACTGTGGTCCGTTGTTTGTCAACACCGATTTGGGAACTCCGAAAGTGTAAAATATGGAGCTTTTAAGAAAGTCACATAAAATCACAGACGTAAATCGCTTCAAGGGACATAGAAAATTAAACTTAGTGCTATGATCTACCACAATTAATAATCTGATGTTACCACATTTCGATCGAGGGTAAGGACCAAGCAGATGTATATAAAGGCGTTAAAATGGACTTTAAATCGATAATAGGAGCATCCTCACTGAATTCGTTCATGTCGTCTTGCCGTGATAACGTATCAGCTTCGATATTTGGCGAGCCTTTTCTATGTTCTATTCTAAACACAAATCCTTGCAACATAACAGACCACCTTGCTAGTCGTCCAGACAAGTCTTTTTGCTGCATCAACCAGCGCAGTGAAGCGTGGTCTGTGACTACGACAAAGTCCTGCCCTTCAATGTACTGTTGGATTTTCTTAATACCATTCATTACTATCACACACTCTAACTCAGTTAAGGTATAGTTCCGCTGAGCCTTGGACGGCTTTATTGACATGTAGGCAATTGGCATTTTGACGCCTCCGTCGTTCTTCTGAGCCAAGACGCACCCGAGTCCATACGAACTAACATCACAAAGCAATATAAACTGTTTTGAGAAGTCAGGAGTTGCTAAAATAGGCGCTGATGTCAAAAGAGCTATAAGTTCGGAAATGCTTTATTCGCATCATGGTACCACTTAAACGATTTCTTTTTTGATAATAGTTCGGGCAATGCATAGTTCGCAACAAAAAGTCGATACCAGCCGGATAGACCAAGAATTCGTCGCAATTGCTTTACCGTTACCGGTACAGGAAATTCGAGAATAGCTGGAATTTTCGGCGCGTCGGATTTGATTTGTCCGTCTCCTATAATAAACCCGAGATATTTTATTTCTTCTTTCGACTTTTCCACGTTGATCTTTATATTAGCTTTGCGCAAGCACAAAGTGATTTCTCGCTACAGAATCAAGTGGGAATCAAAGTCATCTGAGAGAACAAGCAGATCATCTTAATAGACGAAAATCCTGGTGCGGAGATGTGCAGGTATGATTTGATCCATTAGACGGCATAGAGTTTGCGGTGCGTTACAAAGACCAAATGGCATGACCTTATACTGGTACAGTGGCCGATTAGGTATTATAAACGCAGTATATTGCCGGAATCCTGGTCTAAAGGTATCAGCCAGAATGCGTGTTTCAGGTCTAGTCCCGATATGTAATGTGCTGGAGGTAAACGACTTAAAATTCCGTCTATTTGCTAATTAATTTCCCGTTAATTTCCCGTGAATCCAAGCACAATCGGTTTTTATCTCCTCGCCTGACCAAAACGCAATTACTACTCCAGGGGCTATTGGATTTCTTTACAATACCTAACGCCAGCATGTTATGCACTTCAGAAAACCTTAATTTTCCTGTGGTAGGAGAAACAGGTCAATGTGTTTGCTTAATAGGTTTGGCATCGCCAAACGCCAATCGAGTGCGATACTAAACTAGTTTTGCCTAAACCTTCTCTTTTTTAAGAGGGAAACATTTCAATCACTGATGCGAAGCGTTTTTGTACTATCGATGAGAGCACATGCAGTCTTGCCGATTCCTCATCTAGGTCTATAGAATGCCTATCAAGTTCAGCAACTTGTGGAATGCTGAGGTTTTCTAGCAACTCGTAATCTCTCCAGAAATCTATACCTATGTATACATCTTGTTTCAAAGCAGGTATGATAAAGAATTCGACAAGCTTAGTCAGGTTTCGGTGGCTGATTTGACATTTTTGTTTTTGCCGACCACGGAACATTTGTTCCCATCAGCGGTTCTAATACAGCCGGAACTTTTCCGTATCAACGGATTAGAAAGTAGGTCTTGAGCGGCTTTGTTGCCTATGCAACTTATAGTCGCTCCTGAATCAATTAAAGCAACGTAAGATTTGCCTTCGATTCGTATCTCAGTATAGAGCCTGTTATCTGTACTACAGATAATTGAATCAAGTAACCTCTTACGTTTAGACGAAATTTTATTGGCTTAAATCGCCAAGAATTCTCTCTCTAACTTTATTGTAGTTTGCTAATCTGGTAAGGAAAGGGACACAAAAAGGATCGGAAACTTTGTATGTGGAACGAAAGCTCAAGTCATCGGTTTGTGTGCCGACTTAAGCGGTAGTGATTACGGATGCGCTTATTGGGTGGACGTTTGCGCATCCTTCAGCCGGTTTTCCGACGGCTTACACTTTTTGCATTTCGGCTTGAACACATCCCTGGCTCCACAGCCATAACAAAAAATTCGTCGTTGTTCTTCACAATCCTCATACCTATTAATCACAGGTCCAACACTTAAACTTGTTGCGTTGTATCTCCGAAATCTATGGTTCTGGCTCAGATTCATTACAAGGTATAAGTTCACTGACATTACGCCGAGAACTAAATTGAGGTCTAAAGATTACATTACGAGTATCGCCATAAAACTGCTCATGCTTTCGAACTTCTTCGTGAACACGAGATAAAGTTCTAAGATTGAGATGCAATAACTCATGTCTTAAGGAGGTTTTTGCATTATCTATCAAGAGTTTTACTAATTCGGATTTAGAGATACCGTTTGAAAGTTTGTTTGTAAGGTCTTCGAGGGCTAGTTGGTAGTTGTCAAAGAATTCGTTCTCTCCCTGACGTCTTTCGACAATCTTACGGCAAATATCAACATCGGTATCAACTTCTTCATGTTTATTACGAAAAGCTGAACAAAAATCTTTCCGAGTAAGCGGATTTTGCTTCTTGTGCAAATGCCAGAACCAATCTAATGCATCCCGCTAAGTCGAAAGTACAAATAATCACAAACAAGCTGTAAATCATTTCCGAGAATTTGTGCAGTCAAAGCGCGAACACGATAAATAAATTCGGTAGCTGACAAAACTTCTTTGGTTCCGTTAAACTTTATTCGACATGCCTGAATAATATTACCAACTTTTTCTGGTGCGATAGAAGAAAAAGAAATATTACCAATATTTCTAGATTCGTTACTACGTTCTCCCAAGGGTGATACAGATATATTGTTGTACTCTGATAAGTTGAAGTGAGCTCGCCTATCTGTCACTTCAGATAGAGATCTTTCCAGGTTAAGTGATGCGAATTGATACGGCAATGTAGAACTAACCTGAGCAGTCAATTGCACCAGTAAAGTTTGCTGTTGCTTCTTAATTTGATCATGAATATACTCTCTAAGATCTTCTTGGTGTGCTATTTTAGAAGGGTAATCGCGTGGTGGTTGACCATCTTTGCGATTGTTTTGTCTATTTCGGTTAGGATTCAAAAAGCGAGCCGTCATAACTCTCTAAGGGGTAGCTCCTCTATTTTTATACTCTGTACCGTACCCAGTGGCGCAAATGCTCATTATTACGTCCATTATTAATGCATTACCTCTCGCCTGTATGCATTCAAAAAACCAATACAACCTGCCTTACTTTCTTAAGAAATGGCCAAATTTTCCGCACGGTACATGAGTTTATTGAATTTTGTAATGTAGAAAGTAATGACGTGCTGAAGTTTCTTTCGGGTCCCCATTACACAAGCGTATTCTTTTACCATATTGTAATGCAGAAATTCTCGAGCCATTACAAATGCGCTGAAATAAAATCTCATAGGTAGTGCATTACATTGTGGCTCGTACGTAATGCATTATTTCGACGGACCACATTCAGCCCAGCGCCTCTGGGTAGGTACATAGAGTATATTAAGTTTGTGCAAAAGTATGTAACAGCCAGAAAGAAGCATCTCCGACCCCATAAAATATATATATTCTTGATCAGCATCAACAGCCGATTCGATATAGCCATGTCCGTCTGTTTGTCTGTCCGTCCGTCCGTCTGTCTGTCCGTATGAAAGCACAGATCTCAGAGATGGTAAGAGATAGGGGTTTGACATGTATGGGACATTTGCTTCTTATGTCTGCAGGCAGATCAAGTTTATTTTCAATTTTGGCCAAGCCCCCTCCCGCCCCCGCAATTTGGATAGAACGAGATCTCCCACAGTTTTGAAGATAGATGGTTCGTTCCTTCTGGACATATTTAGTAATCGGGATAACTTATCGATCCGCCAAAAGGAATAGTAAAGGATAAACGGTTGTCGAGTTATGATCAAAAGTCTGTTCGCTGCTGCAGCTGAGCGTATAATTTCGTTGGTACAGAGTATGTTTTAGTCGGGCTTGACCGATTTTCGTTCTTGTTAGTGTTTGTGTTAGGGTCTGAAGGAAGCTTTTCCTTAGGGAAAATTTAAGTCAGAGCCAGCTGCTTTTTGAATTTTGCTTGCTTCTGTGTCTGCCGCGTTGGATTCTTTTGCTGTATTTGACTTTGAATAAGTCGATGACTGCGAAGAAAAACTTTGGTTACAAATAGGACAAGCGGAAGCTTTTTTTAGATACGCGGTTAGGCAGGGCTCATGAAATTTGTGGCTATAATCCGCATTAACGACTATCTGATCGCTAGTTAAATTGTTGTTGCAAATATCGCAGTTTCGCTGGTTTGCTTGGAGCGCAGACGGAATATCTTCCGTGCTGCTTTCAAATACCATAATTACCAATCAATCATTCATATCAAAATCTGTCATAAACCTAACATGCCCACCCAAATATCGAGATTACTAAAATCGTCGTTCTCAATAGATATTAGAATAGATAGATAATGTCACTATTGCAGTGCTTCCTCAAAATAAACTAACTGAGGGCAGGTCTGGTCTTCAAAGTATCTCTAAAGCCAGCAATTCCATACACTTACTTAGAGCTAACAGGTTGCTATAAGTGTACTTGAATAAATTAGTTTCACTATTTGTCAGTGCTAGTTGGCCAATCTGTATATATTCGAACTGTAGTCGCCAAAATCCGAAGTCTGACTACCAGGTCTACTAAACTCACACAGTTATCTTAAAAAGTTTAAGTCGGTAAACAAATACTAATCTCTTCCCAAAGCGTAATGAATCAAGAGTAAGATTAAGTCTAGGTCGATGGATCCTGTAATTTACGAGTCGAAATCGCATTATCCATAAGCTGAATCTTTCTACTTAGCACAATATCCAGAAAAGACAGAACTAGATCATAAGAAAATCCAAATTGTATATATGGTGGTTAAAACCAGAGATTTTAATCGTGAAGCAACGAAGAATAATCTATTAAATTCCTAAAATCATTTAGAAATTTAACTAGACCCAGTGGCCCTTCCTTAAAGTTTGACCTGCTATCGAGGGTTTGTGCACTATGTATCGCTCTTTGCTTGCTCGTTGGAGGTCAGGGTTTTTTCCTTTTCCTACATACCCATAGCACATTAACATAATAAAATAAAGTGCACACTACAGAAACTACTCGAAAGGTTAAATATCACAATAATAAATGGAACACAAAGGTAAAGAACAATTAGACCCGACGCAGTATTGATAATTCGCGCTGTCGGTTAGTATTAGTTCTTTCTAACGTATGAACCAGTTGTAGTTCTCCATGCGCTCATCCTCACCCACCCTACCATGATAATCCGCGGAGACTAATGTATAGATTGCCCCTATTTCAAATATAGAAGAACTAAATTACTCGATGTTGTTTTGGCATATTGGTTATGACAGATATAAATTTATTAACGACTCATTATGTATTCATTATTTCAAAGATCTTAAAAAAATCTCTATATTAAGAGGATAGCATAGTTGCAAAAGAGAGTAGCTTGTTCGGAGCAAGATTTTTCCTCTCTTGTGTTTTTACTTAAACTAATGATTTGAGATATGAGCAGCTATATTTGCATTATTGTTTCAATTATGTGTACTACACTTTCATAACTTCATTCAATTTAGTTTCAGATTTCTTTCAAAATTAACCCACATGTATATCCATCGATGTACGACCGTTGGGCCCTTCGACGTAGCTGCTGTAAGGCTGTGATTAATGAAATTAATATTTTTAACTACAAAAAAAACTCAGTTGAACGAAAGTGGAGTAGCTGCTGATATGTCAAAACCTGAATAATATGATTAGCTTACAAAGAAAAAAAAGATTATTCGAATAAGATAACTTAACCATTTGGCTTAGCCGAAATTTGAAATTATTCTTTGAAATTAAAGTTTAGGTTCATATTACGAAAATAGGTACATACATAGGTAACATAACATTCTCCAACATAACCCCAAAATCCTGTTCTTGGTTAACTGCATTATTTCAACAATTTAGCCCGCAAGTATCCCGCAGATCAATTTCGGGATGAAAGCCTGAGCCGGACGAGAGGTTACTCGCTAAAGTTCGATTAGCAAGACTGCAGAACGCTGGGCGTATATGTAGGTGTGGACGTCACACTCATAAAACATTCGCCCTGAAAACTAGAAATTCTCCTATGAAATCCGTCGTAAGGCGATTCATCCTAAAATTAAGAAAAATATTTTCTCATATATGGAAAACTTTCAAAGTTTCAGAAAAATTTTCCATAAATGAGAAAAATGTTTCTTAATTTTAGGATTAAGACGGATTTCATAGGAGAATTTCTAGTTTTCAGGGCGAATTATTTTACCAGTGCAGCAACAGCACCAATGTACATATGTACATGTATAAGTAACCGTAAAACGATTGTAGTATAGAATTGTTGCCCGTTTCACAAGTTAGTTCCGGACACAAAGCGAGATGTGGTTAATTCTTTATTGGACGACCGTCTCGAATAAAGTCAAATTAAAATCTAAAAGTACAAAGAGTTGAATTCTTAAGTTAACCCTAAGATCGCCGGCTGTGCTGCCGCTCTTATGTAAACACGCTGCCGCCGCTGTCCAAGACTTGCAGCGTCAGCGGCTCGTGCAGGGTATTGGGTTACCCAGCGGATGTGTTGGTACAAAGTTGCTGGTTTCTATGAGAAGTGTCGCATCAGCGTATTTGGGGACGGGCAGTGGCGGAATTTACCGCCTGCCCAGTAGGAACAGGGAGTCAGTGGTTAACTACTCCCCCTTTGAAGACCGACCGTCCTCGGTCGCGTTCAGATTCTTTACCAGTTCCTTGATCTGACGGGAGTCTCGTTGCTTCTTAATGTGGTAATAAAGGAACACGAGTCCGCAAATCCCTGCGCAGGCTCCTTATCCAATACCAAATAGAACTGCGAAGTTCGCATCAGATGCGGCCTTGTCCTTAACTTCCTTGATGAATCTTAGGCTCTCCTCACTTAGTTGATGGAGGTAAGGGAGGCTTAGCACCGTATTATGGACGCTAATATTCAGCAAGGGGGATAACGCCACTACAGAGAACCGATTCCTGATGTTGTTGCGGCTCACGAACTTAGACCCATTTACCAAGGCGTAAGAATCGAATGTGATGAGATGGGTGCCAGCCACTTTGAATTCAGCGCCATTATCGTAGCTTATAGTTGCCGGTCGATCATTGATGATTATAATTCCGTCGTCGACCACTGTGATGGGGTCGAGATGTCGGGCTGGGTTTGACAATGAGCCACGCCACCGGAATGTAAACCTTGCGCGCAGGTGTCGGTCGACGACTGCTCGCAGAACGTTGCCGTTGGAGTTAGCGCGCAGTTTGCGACGGATAATATCTGAGTTCCACATTCAGCTACTGTGTTGTCTATGATTTGCAGCGTGAAGCCGTTGTACGCAACTGGGAACAATGTTACCTTCTTACAAAGTTTACTAATTTTAGGGAATTCAATGATAGAACTAATTATACTATGGGATTGTAGAACCTTAATGGTAGTGTAGTATGTTCACATATCGAATGCTCACTGTACTCAGTGTTATGCATTAATATTATTACAAACACATTGTAGCACTTGGCCACAATATTTATATACAAACTAAGACCCAAGCAGTGCCCGGTAATATGACCGCTCTTGAGTGCACTGGGCCTGGACATTTCTGAGTCGGCATATTTGACATGCGCGACGGCTTGGTCACCAAGTGAACATAATACCCTCTCTCTGCCGCGGCGACCCATCGACCGCTTTACACATTAATATACATTTATACATAAGCGTCGACCGCTGCTCTGCCGGCGTCACTGGCGGCGCAGCAGCGCGGTCTCTAGCAATACGAACAATTGTAAAAGAATTAAGAATGATTCAATAAAGAGAGATCAAACCACCAAGTTGTGCCAAGGAAATTCATTTATCTTTAAAATGGTGTTAAGGTGTCTTTGGGTATACCCCATAAATTAAACGTTATTAAAACCTGGTTAAATAAACATTTTTACATGGAGACCGTGACAGTTAAGACCGTTTAAAAACAGATAGTTAATAAAAAAAAGTCAAAATCCTAAGATGCAAGGACGACCCCACCCTTAAGTGGGTCTCAAGCGTCGTTGCAGACATGGGAAGCCTGTGGGAGAGTGCCCAGCTGGAGGTTGTGGATAGAACCTGCATTCCGTCCGTTCCGAAGGCGAAAGTACTCTTTCCACGGGTCACACCAAAGGAGCAGGCGCTGAAACTGCTACAGTGGCAGAATCCTGATGTGCCAACTGGAGACTGGAAGGTACTACATGTTGCAAAGCGCGACCAAAACGGGCAGCACATGGTCCTCCAGATCAACAAGAAAGCCGAGGATCTGCTCTACCCAAGATTCGGGGTGATGGCATGGGGAGTAGGTAGCGTGCACCTACGTCTCAAGAAACGCCACCCCGAGGACACTAATGAGCACACTGGAGGAGCTGAACTCGGAAGACTGACGGCGGAGGCAAGCTACAAGAAGCAACCCTTCGTCATCGGAACGGACGCCACACTGTGTGGGGCAGCCCGGACATCAACGACAGAGGTGAGTCTCTCTTACATTTTATTATACAAACTAGTCTAAGTGTAGAAAACGTTGGAGACGTACCCACTTATGTGGGACCAACCTCAGCCAACGTCCTAGACTTAACCATGACCCTAGGGAACAGTACTCAGGCGTCAGAATGGAGAGTTCTTGAAAAACCCTCCTTCTCCGACCACAAGTACATCCAGTTCAAGATACAATTCGACTATTGTCAAACTAGAAACGTCTATAGGAACCCCCGGAATACCGACTGGGTGAAGTACCTTAAGACAGTGGAATCAAAACTGCCGACGTCAACGCCCATCTGCTCGGTGGAAGATATTGAGAAGTCCGTGAAGACGCTCACTGTCAATCTCATCGAAGCATACAAAACCTCGTGTAGGCTCACAGTTACAAAAAGGAGAACCAGACCCCCCTGGTGGACCCCAGAACTGAAAGAGCAGAGGAAGGAAGTCCAGGAATGCTTCAAACTCGCCAAACAAGCGGATGAAGTGATCATCTTGGAGGAGTACAAGATAAGACTTCGCTTATTCAAAAAAGAAGTAAGGAAGGCAAAGGAACACTCATGGAGAACCTTCTGCTCCAGCATAGAGAAGGTCTCGGAAGCAGCCAGACTCAGGAAGCTGCTTTCAAAGCAGCCACCTATGCAGAGTCAACTAAAAACGGACGAAGGTCACTGGACAGAAAGCAGCAAGGAAGCTACATGCGCTCTTCTCGATGCGCACTTCCCGGGCTGCACTATAGTCACCGAGCCAGATACGCTTGAGGACTTAAACACTCAACAAACTAACATCCCAACCAACTTAGTCACTCCAGGAAAAAGCCGATGGGCGATCGACTCGTTCGCGATCTACAAGTCCCCCGGTCTGGATGGCATAATTCCCGCCATGCTAAAAACGACTAAAGGTTTAGTCGTACCATGGCTACAGTCCATTTTTGAAGCCTGCCTGGGGTGGGGCTATGTACCTGTGGCCTGGAGGACAGCACGTGTTGTGTTCCTACCCAAAGAGGGGAAATGCAGTCACCTGCAGCCAAAAGACTACAGGCCCATTAGCCTCACTTCATTCCTGCTTAAAACAATGGAAAAATTACTTGATCTCCACATAAGAGAAGGCATGAACCTGACCTTGGAGAACAACCAACACGCATACACGAAAGGGAAATCGGTGGAAACAGCGCCACACTCCCTAGTAGCCACCATCGAGAAAGCAATGTACCATAAAGAGTATGCCTTGGGAGCATTCCTTGACATATCTGGTGCATTCAACAACGTCTCCACGGAGGCGATAATGCGCAGCCTAAGAGCTGTATCAATACATAAGGCTTTGAACTCGTGGATATACAACCTGCTGAGCTGCAGAAGATTACAAGCCGAGTGGGGTACCACAACCATGACGAAGGAGGCACACGGCGGCACGCCTCAAGGCGGAGTACTGTCACCCCTTCTATGGAACCTTGTGGTTAACGAACTGCTAACAAAATTTCGCAGGAAAGCACCCAAGATAACTGCATATGCCGACGACATATGCATAATTATCATCGGGAAATGTCCATCGACTCTCAGCTCAATCATGGACTCTACACTCAAAGAGATACTAAAATGGGTCACAGAAGCCGGACTTAGTATTAATGCGGAGAAGACGGTCCTCATTCTCTTTACCAAGAAATACAAGGTACCGCCATGGATTCCACCAAAGATAAATGGAATAACACTAACACCAAAGAATAACGTTAAATACCTTGGAGCAGTAATGGATAGTAAGCTGTCATGGAAGGCGAATGTGGAAGAAAGAGTGAAGAAGGCGACCAACGCACTATATGCATCCCAGAAGATGCTGAGTTGCACTTGGGGCCTATCACCAAGTCTGATGCACTGGCTTTTCATTTCAGTAATACGACCGATACTGCTACAAGGCATACTGGTATGGTGGCAGGCCACGGAGAAAACCACATACCTAAAGATGATGGATAAGACCCAGCGACAGGCACTGGTCTGTATTACGGGGGCGCTTAGGTCCACTCCAACCAAAGCATTAGAACACATCTTAGGTGTCAACCCTCTGGACATCCAAGCACGCCTTCTGGCACAAAAGACCGCCCAACGTCTATGTGCGACAGGCACCATGGCGCTACAAAGCTATCGACACAGCATAGTTGGTAGAGAGATCAATAGTAGAACGGACTACATTGTCCCAAAGATCAACCCAATATGCACATCTGCACTATTGGGACCAGAAGACTGGCGTACAGGACTGGCCCAAGAAGCAACGCACCTCTTTACAGACGGCTCAAAGATGGACCTAGGAATCGGAGACGCCGTATACTGTGCAGAGCCAGAAATAAAGCTCTCATACAAACTGCCAAACCACTGCACCTTATTCCAGGCGGAAGTCTTCGCAATAAGGAAAGCAGCGGAGTTGGCGGAAATTCACGCTCCATACAACCAAATAAATATCTACGTGGACAGCCAAGCGGCAATCAAGGCAATGCAAGGACACTCCATCAACTCCAGAAATGTCCTGGCGAGCAGGGAAGCGCTAGATTCCCTCAGCATCTCCAGAAAGGTGCAAATCTCATGGATTCCCAGCCACCGGGGCATCAATGGAAACGAGATGGCAGACAGTCTTGCAAAAGCCGGAGTCGTACTCGACCAAGAAGAAACACTAAACATACCTATCTCCATGCAGACGCTTTATAGCAAGATGGAAGAGATAGCAGAGAAAGAAGCGGAGGTAAGGTGGGAAAACACCAGCGGATGCAGAATCTCTAAAATTATGTGCAAGACAAGAGACAAAAAACTTACGCTCTATCTGCTACAGCTCCAGAGAAGAGACTGTAGACTGCTCATTGGCATACTAACGGGACACTGCCTAGCAGCGGCTCATGCGATAAAGCTAGGCATAACAACAGAGGACACCTGCAGGAAATGTATGGAACCTGGAGTCGCAGAAACTCTAGAACATCTCATTTGCAGCTGCCCAGCAATTGCCACGACAAGATTACAAATTCTGCACACCCCACGGTTCTCTTCTTTGGAGGAAGCGGCCAAGAGGCCCCCAAAACAGTTATTGGCATTTGCCAAAACGACAAGAATCCTCCTGGACTTCTAAGCCAAACGTACCCAAATAATCACCCGGCCTCATTAAGGACCCTAAGGTCTATGTGTGACCCCATCTGGGGTCAGCCGGAACTACCTACCTACCTAATAAAAAAAAACAAAGTGATTAAATGCAATTTAATGCACAAATTTTTATATAAAGTGGCTGCTGACAAAACCAAAGCAAAGTGAACATATGAAAATATTTTTAAACTGAACTAACCTGTGCGATGACCAGCACCGGTACCGCCTGAGCCCATAGGCCCCGGATATAAAAAGCAGAATATAAAACTGACCTGTGCGATGACCAGCACCGGTACCGCCTGAGCCTTAGGCCCCGGATATAAAAAGCAGAATATTAAACTGACCTGTGCGATGACCAGCACCGGTACCGCCTGAGTCCATAGGCCCCGGACATCAGCAGCAGCAAATAAAAACGACCTGTGCGAAGCGAGCTCCGGCCCCCCCATCGCGACAAGATGTGCCCCGGACAACAAGTATGGATAGCAGGCCGCTTTCTGCGCCAACGCTGGACATCAACAGTTCCAGTTTAAGACACAATTAAATTTAAATATATACTCTAAACACAAATTGTACAGATCAGGCAGTTGTTTGCTGCGGATCTTCATTTTTTTTTACCTAGGTAGGGATATCTGTACAACACACTACAATTTTCTCACTATACAAAAAAAAAAAAATTTATATATTATATATGTCTAAATGTGTTAAATATGTTAAATGTCTGAAACAGGAGAAAATAAGAAGAAAAAAAGGAGAGGAGGACAAAGAAACTTTTTAAACAGAAAGATAAAAAAAAAACTGGCAGTTGTATTCTGCAGCCACAGCCCCAGTACCCTGGGAAGAAAACGTAGAAATTAGACAGGAACTAGAAAACACATACAGGGAATTAGAAGCTTATAAAAATAAAGAAGATTTAGAAGAAGCCAGGAAACCATAGTGCCCAGCAGATTGCAAGGGGCCATTTGAAAATACAGGTTGCGAATATACCTGTCACAAAAAAAAATTGACGGAAAATTTTTTTTTTAATGAACAGTAATTCAATATCCAAAATAGAAATTACATACAATACAGAAATTGGTTTAATTGATACCAAAACAGTGGACTCCACTGCAAACGTAATTAATAAAATCGAATCAACAACCATTGATTCAAATTTAACAAATATATTATTGTCAATAATTGTTTTTATTATGATCGCATACATTCTGTATAAAGCTTAAATGTTCCACAATAAGTGTGTAACAAAAAGGGCCTTAAGCCAAGCAAACGATTTAGATAAGGTTTAAGATCACGAAAAAAAATGATAAATAATAATTTAATAAATAAAGAAAATCTTAAAAATTAAAGTACAGGATTTAGGTAGGTAGGTAGGTAGTTCCGGCTGACCCCAGATGGGGTCACACATAGACCTTAGGGTCCTTAATGAGGCCGGGTGATTATTTGGGTACGTTTGTCTTAGAAGTCCAGGAGGATTCTTGTCGTTTTGGCAAATGCCAATAACTGTTTTGGGGGCCTCTTGGCCGCTTCCTCCAAAGAAGAGAACCGTGGGGTGTGCAGAATTTGTAATCTTGTTGTGGCAATTGCTGGGCAGCTGCAAATTAGATGTTCTAGAGTTTCTGCGACTCCAGGTTCCATACATTTCCTGCAGGTGTCCTCTGTTGTTATGCCTAGCTTTATCGCATGAGCGGCTGCTAGGCAGTGTCCCGTTAGTATGCCAATGAGCAGTCTACAGTCTCTTCTCTGGAGCTGTAGCAGATAGTGCGTAAGTTTTTTGTCTCTTGTCTTGCACATAATTTTAGAGATTCTGCATCCGCTGGTGTTTTCCCACCTTACCTCCGCTTCTTTCTCTGCTATCTCTTCCATCTTGCTATGAAGCGTCTGTATGGAGATAGGTATGTTTAGTGTTTCTTCTTGGCCGAGTACGACTCCGGCTTTTGCAAGACTGTCTGCCATCTCGTTTCCGTCGATGCCCCGGTGGCTGGGAATCCAGTAGATTTGCACCTTTCTGGAGATGCTGAGGGAATCTAGCGCTTCCCTGCTCGCCAGGACATTTCTGGAGTTGATGGAGTGTCCTTGCATTGCCTTGATTGCCGCTTGGCTGTCCACGTAGATATTTATTTGGTTGTATGGAGCGTGAATTTCCGCCAACTCCGCTGCTTTCCTTATTGCGAAGACTTCCGCCTGGAATATGGTGCAGTGGTTTGGCAGTTTGTATGAGAGCTTTATTTCTGGCTCTGCACAGTATACGGCGGCTCCGACTCCTAGGTCCATCTTTGAGCCGTCTGTAAAGAGGTGCGTTGCTTCTTGGGCCAGTCCTGTACGCCAGTCTTCTGGTCCCAATAGTGCAGATGTGCATATTGGGTTGATCTTTGGGATAATGTAGTCCGTGCTACTATTGATCTCTCTACCAACTATGCTGTGTCCATAGCTTTGTAGCGCCATGGTGCCTGTCGCACATAGACGTTGGGCGGTCTTTTGTGCCAGAAGGCGTGCTTGGATGTCCAGAGGGTTGACACCTAAGATGTGTTCTAATGCTTTGGTTGGAGTGGACCTCAGCGCCCCCGTAATACAGACCAGTGCCTGTCGCTGGGTCTTCTCCATCAGCTTTAGGTATGTGGTTTTCTCCGTGGCCTGCCACCATACCAGTATGCCGTGTAGCAGTATCGGTCGTATTACTGAAATGAAAAGCCAGTGCATCAGACTTGGTGATAGGCCCCAAGTGCTACTCAGCATCTTCTGGGATGCATATAGTGCGTTGGTCGCCTTCTTCACTCTTTCTTCCACATTCGCCTTCCATGACAGTTTACTATCGATTACTGCTCCAAGGTATTTGACGTTATTCTTTGGTGTTAGTGTTATTCCATTTATCTTTGGTGGAATCCATGGCGGTACCTTGTATCTCTTGGTAAAGAGAATGAGGTCCGTCTTCTCCGCATTAATACTAAGTCCGGCTTCTGTGGCCCATTTTAGTATCTCTTTGAGTGTAGAGTCCATGATTGAGCTGAGAGTCGATGGACATTTCCCGATGATAATTATGCATATGTCGTCGGCATATGCAGTTATCTTGGGTGCTTTCCTGCGAAATTTTGTTAGCAGTTCGTTAACCACAAGGTTCCATAGAAGGGGTGACAGTACTCCGCCTTGAGGCGTGCCGCCGTGTGCCTCCTTCGTCATGGTTGTGGTACCCCACTCGGCTTGTACTCTTCTGCAGCTCAGCAGGTTGTATATCCACGAGTTCAAAGCCTTATGTATTGATACAGCTCTTAGGCTGCGCATTATCGCCTCCGTGGAGACGTTGTTGAATGCACCAGATATGTCAAGGAATGCTCCCAAGGCATACTCTTTATGGTACATTGCTTTCTCGATGGTGGCTACTAGGGAGTGTAGCGCTGTTTCCACCGATTTCCCTTTCGTGTATGCGTGTTGGTTGTTCTCCAAGGTCAGGTTCATGCCTTCTCTTATGTGGAGATCAAGTAATTTTTCCATTGTTTTAAGCAGGAATGAAGTGAGGCTAATGGGCCTGTAGTCTTTTGGCTGCACGTGACTGCATTTCCCCGCTTTGGGTAGGAACACAACACGTGCTGTCCTCCAGGCCACAGGTACATAGCCCCACCCCAGGCAGGCTTCAAAAATGGACTGTAGCCATGGTACGACTAAACCTTTAGTCGTTTTTAGCATGGCGGGAATTATGCCATCCAGACCGGGGGACTTGAAGCTCGCGAACGAGTCGATCGCCCATCGGATTTTTCCTGGAGTGACTAAGTTGGTTGGGATGTTAGTTTGTTGAGTGTTTAAGTCCTGAAGCGTATCTGGCTCGGTGACTATAGTGCAGCCCGGGAAGTGCGCATCGAGAAGAGCGCATGTAGCTTCCTTGCTGCTTTCTGTCCAGTGACCTTCGTCTGTTTTTAGTTGACTCTGCATAGGTGGCTGCTTTGAAAGCAGCTTCCTGAGTCTGGCTGCTTCCGAGACCTTCTCTATGCTGGAGCAGAAGGTTCTCCATGAGTGTTGCTTTGCCTTCCTTACTTCTTTTTTGAATAAGCGAAGTCTTATCTTGTACTCCTCCCAGATGATCACTTCATCCGCTTGTTTGGCGAGTTTGAAGCATTCCTGGACGTCCTTCCTCTGCTCTTTCAGTTCTGGGGTCCACCAGGGGGGTCTGGTTCTCCTTTTTGTAACTGTGAGCCTACACGAGGTTTTGTATGCTTCGATGAGATTGACAGTGAGCGTCTTCACGGACTTCTCAATATCTTCCACCGAGCAGATGGGCGTTGACGTCGGCAGTTTTCATTCCACTGTCTTAAGGTACTTCACCCAGTCGGTATTCCGGGGGTTCCTATAGACGTTTCTAGTTTGACAATAGTCGAATTGTATCTTGAACTGGATGTACTTGTGGTCGGAGAAGGAGGGTTTATCAAGAACTCTCCATTCTGACGCCTGAGTACTGTTCCCTAGGGTCATGGTTAAGTCTAGGACGTTGGCTACGTTTTCTACACTTAGACTGGTTTGTATAATAAAATGTAAGAGAGACTCACCTCTGTCGTTGATGTCCGGGCTGCCCCACATAGTGTGGTGTGCGTTGGTGTCCTTTCCGATGACGAGGGGTTGCTTCTTGTAGCTTGCCGCCGCCGTCAGTCTTCCGAGTTCAGCCGGTGGTGCCTCTCGCTCATGCGCCATGTACCAGGACGCCATTAGAATTGGCTCGTCCCTGCCACTCTCCATGGCCACAACAGTGAGGTCGTCCGTGCTATAATTATTCAGATTCGACTAGATGCCTTTTCTTACCAGAATAGCAGTCCTTGCTCTACTTACTGGGGTGGGGTAAAAGATGTTGTAGTTTTGTGACTTTAGTCCGGAGACCTTGTTTCCCGCCGCTATCCAAGGTTCCTGAACTAAAGCCACATCTGCGGGCCCTTCCTCCAAGGTTAGAAGGAGCTCCGCCGAGGCGATCTTGCTCTTATGCAAGTTGACCTGGAGGACCTTCAACTGCATGACTGGTGTCCGCATCGTCCGGTCCCGATGGGTCAGCCTGCAAGGTTGTGTCGCCATCCTCGTCTTCTTCAGCAGACTGTACTGCCCCCGTAATATCGAGGCTGCTGGCTTTTTCGACCATCATGTCGATGCCGTTCTCCACCTCTCCAGCCTCCAGTGTGTGCTCATTAGTGTCCTCGGGGTGGCGTTTCTTGAGACGTAGGTGCACGCTACCTACTCCCCATGCCATCACCCTGAATCTTGGGTAGAGCAGATCCTCGGCTTCCTTGTTGATCTGGAGGACCATGTGCTGCCTGTTTTTGTCGGGCTTTGCAACATGTAGTACCTTCCAGTCTCCAGTTGGCACATCAGGATTCTGCCACTGTAGGAGTTTCAGCGCCTGCTCCTTTGGTGTGACCCGTGGAAAGAGTACTTTCGCCTTCGGAACGGACGGAATGCAGGTTCTGTCCACAACCTCCAGCTTTGCACTCTCCCACAGGCTTCCCATGTCTGCAACGACGCTTGAGACCCACTTAAGGGTGGGGTCGTCCTTGCATCTTAGGATTTTGACTCCATACAGCCAGCCTGCTCCGTAAAACGCTACAGGTTGCGCTGCTGGGTCTTCCATCCTTTTAAAAATTTCCTCGAACAGCTTCTCCTCTACTTGCTTCCACTGTTCGGGCGTCATCTTGCCGCTTTTGTCGACGATAGCTACGGTGAGATGCCGTTTTGCTACGTCGCTAGCTGATTCCTTGGGCTGACTTGTCTTTTTGGGGAGGGGTTGTGCCTGGTTCTGCGGTCTAGTAGTGTGCTAAATTTCAGCTCGACTGAGAGACTAGTTCGCGTAGAAACAGACAGACACACGGACAGACGGACGGACGGACGGACGGACGGACGGACAAAGCTCAATCGACTCAGCTCGTCACCCTGATCAAGAATATATATAGTTTATGGGGTCGGAAATGAATATTTCTATGCGTTGCAAACTTCTGGGCAAAATTATTATACCCTTTGCAAGGGTATAAAAATAATAACAGATTTGGCAATTTTTGATGAATAGTAATTCAATAAGTAAATCGGTTGAAAATCTCGTTCCCTCTGAATATATATATGAACTTAAGAATATAGTTAAAATATGTATCATTCCCAAAAATGAGCCTAATCGATACTAAAACAGTGGACTCCACTGCTAATGTAATTAACAAAATCGAATCAACAAATATTGACTCAAATTTAACAAATATATTATTACCAATAATTGTTTTTATTATGTGCGCATACATTCTGTATAAAGCTTATATGTTCCACAATAAGTGTGTAACAAAAAGGGTCCTAAGCCATGCTAAGGATCTGGATAAGATCTAATTTATTAAAAGCACAAACAATTGTCATAAATATACATATATTCAAAATAAAGAGAAATACATTGATTGTCTAAGAGGAATTTTTTTAACAATGAAATAAATCAAATAAATAAAAATAAAAATGTACGCATACGAGTTTTACCCAGTGTTAGGACAAATTATAGTATTAAAAACAAAAACAAAACAATAAACCTTTTACATGGCCTTACTTAAAACCTTAGTATGGAATGGGAGCAACTAACTCTCCATATCCGAAAAATAAAAGAAACTTTCGATAAGTCTCACAAATGTGTAAGCCAGAAAAAGGTAATACAGAAAAATACAATAAACAAACATGCGAAGATTCTTGTCGATTCTTTTAATGAGGCAAGAATATTAGTGCATGAAAATAGGAAAATAATAAATAAAACGAACTGGTCAAAAATATCAAAATTATTGATCAAGTTACGTTCAAATTTAATAACTGTCAAAGAGAGGTATCATTTAGATATATCAATACCGACAATCTTAAATACACCTTTGGCAATAGATCCTAGGGAAGAGCAAAAATCAACAGAACATGCAGAAATAGGTTTAACGGAAGATGATGATTCCGAATCAAGCGAAGGAATTGATATAAAAGAAAAAGATCTACACGATCTGACAATTCCTGCGGTAATAACATTACCGGAACAGGAAGAAGAAGAATTAGATTCAGATACAAGTGTAATAGACACAAAAGAAAATATAATGACAGACCCAGCTGCCCAAAGGGCATACATAAAAGACATTTCGAGTGCCATTTCAGAATATAATGGACAAAAGATACATTTTCAAAGATTCGTAACGGCTTTGAAGTTAGTAAACCTAACAAAAGGCACATTCGAAAAGTTAGCTGTTGAGGTCATAAAGTCAAAAATAATAGGATCTACAGGGTGCGCCATCTAAAGTGTCGGTATGGCAACACTGAATAACTTTGACATTTACCAACCGATTGCTTTTGTTAGACATGTTTTGGAAACATCAATCTAGTACAATTTTGACCATGGACCGCTTCACACCAAAACAACGTGCCGAAATAGTGACGCTGTTCGTTACGCCGACGCCGACACTGAACCAGATTTTTGGAAACAAATTTTGATGACCGAGGAGGCCCATTTCACGCTTTCTGGTGGTGTTAATAAGCCAAATTGTCGCATATGGGGCACGGAAAATCCACACCGCATCCATGAAATACCTTTACACGTCCCTGGACGCCTGGTATCAAAAAGAGGCGATATTGACTGGCCACCCAGATCTCCAGATTTGACTGCCCCAGACTTCTTTTTGTGTCTTGGGCTATTTAAAATGCAAGGTTTACGCCAGCGATCCACAGACCATTGAAGAGCTTAAGGCCAACATTCGTGCCGAAATCGCCACTTTATCGACTGAGACGCTCGAAAAAGTGATGGAAAATGCCTCAAAAAGGGCACATTTTGTTGTGGCCAATAAAGGCGGCCACTTGATTGATGTTGTGTTCAAAAAGTAGTCGAAATAAATTGTACAGGACCAAATTAAAGGAACAAGATCAACATATAGCAATCCTGTACACTGTACAAAGAACAGAATGAAATTACAATAAATGCAATTATAAAAAAATTGCAAGATACTATAGTTGGTGAAACATCCGACGTAGTAAAGGCAAATATGGCAAAAACCACACAGAAGGGAAAAACTGCCGAAAAATTCACAACTGAAATTGACAATTTACGTAGGCTCTTGGAAGCTTCTTATATTGACGAAGGCCTAACGGCCGAACATGCTGATAAATTCAGCACCAAAGAAGCCATCAGCACAATGGTCAAAAATTGTGAACATGGAAAACTTAAAACTTAAAACAATTCTTGAGGCAGGAAACTTCACAACAATGAACGAAGCCATCACAAAGTACTTACAATGTAGTACTGAAATGACAGGCATCGCAAATTCAATATTATACGCCCAAAAAGGCCAAGGCCAGAGTGGTAATTACAACAACAGAGGTAATTATTGCGGCAGAGGCAATGGTCGCGGTTATTATAATAATAATAATTATAATTATAATAATAATTATTATCGCTACAACGGCCAGAATCATAACTACAACAACAATTACAGAGGAAACAATAGAGGCAACGACAGAGGAAACAATAGAGGAAGTTATAGAGGGAATAACCACCAAAATGGAGGTTATAACCCTTATAATAATAATAACAATAACAACAACAATGTTAGGATAGCCCAAAACGCTCCGGGAAACTCCCAACAACCTTTAGGTGCTCAGCAGTAGAAAACATTAAAATTCACACCATCAATCTCAGCCAAAACACATTCGTAACTTTTATAAATGTTGCAACGGGAAAAAAACTAGTCTTTTTAATAGACACAGGTGCGCAAATATCCATATTAAAGGAAAATTTCGATGTTTTTCAATACATCCAAACTAATCATATTATCAATATTCAGGGAATAAATCAAGAAGTTACCAAATCAAAAGGGCTAACTTTTATCGAAATACAAACTTCTAAATATATAATTCCACATGATTTTCATATCGTAAATTTACAATTCGCTATTCCTTGTGATGGAATTCTAGGAATCGATTTCATAAAAAAACAGCTGTCAATTAGATTTCAAGCCATCTAAAGACTGGCTTCTAATTAGACCAAATAATTTAAAATATCCGATTTATGTTCCAATAACATACAGTTCTGGCAATAACTCCTTAATTCTGCCAGCAAGATCCCAAGTTGTCCGAAAAATTAAAATAACCTCATTTACATAGCAAATACCATAGCAACAGTCCAAAATGCATTCAAAGGACTACTGAATACAACAAATACAGATCAGATAGTCATCATAAACAACTAAAAATATGAACCACTTTCAAACTACGATGTAGTTGAAACAGACTTAGCAAACAGAGAAAAATCTGTATTAACCAAACTTTCGAAAAATTTCCCGCCACAATTTCATACACAACTAACAACATTATGCACCCAATATAGCGATGTATTCGGATTAGAAACCGAATCGATAATTTTACAAACAAAAACTGAGATTGAAGGATGATGAATCAATATACATAAAAAATTACAGAAGTCCTCATAGTTAAAAAGACGAAATTCAAGAACAAGTTCAAAAACTCATTAATGACAAAATAGTCGAACCATCTGTATCACCTTATAATAGCCCACTTTTACTAGTACCAAAAAAGTCACTTCCAAATTCCGAAAAGAAAAAATGGCGATTAGTAATTGACTATCGTCAGATTAATAAAAAACTTTTGTCCGATAAATTTCCACTCCCTAGAATTGATGACATTTTAGATCAACTAGGTAGAGCAAAATATTTTTCATGCCTTGATTTAATGGCAGGTTTTAATCAAATTGAACTTGAAAAAAGTTGAAGAGATATAACATCTTTTTCAACAAGCAATGGTTCATATCGCTTCACGCGATTACCATTCGGCTTAAAAATAGCGCCAAATTCCTTTCAGAGAATGATGACTATTGCTTTCTCTGGACTAGAACATTCGCAAAATTTCTTTATATGGATGACCTAATAGTCATTGGTTGTTCCGAAAAACACATGCTCAAAAACTTAACTGATGTTTTTGAGAAATGTAGGCAACATAACCTAAGGTTACATCCCGAAAAATGTTCATTTTTTATGCATGAAGTCACTTTTCTAGGACATAAATGCACAGACAAAGGAATCTTGCCCGACGACAAAAAATACGACGTCATTCAAAATTACCCAGTCCCACATGATGCGGACAGCGCTAGAAGATTTGTTGCATTTTGTAATTATTACAGACGGTTTATAAGAAATTTTGCCGTCTACTCTCGTCACATAACAAGATTATGTAAAAAAAATCTAAAATTCGAATGGACAACTGAATGCCAAAACGCCTTCGAACATCTAAAATCGGCACTAATGAACCCAACTCTTTTACAATATCCAGATTTCAGCAAAGAATTTTGCATAATTACAGATGCTATTAAGCAAGCATGTGGAGCAGTCCTAACTTAAAACAAAAATGGACTCCAGCTTCCAATTGCATACGCATCAAGATCTTTTACAAAAGGTGAAAGCAACAAAAGTACAACAGAACAAGAACTATCAGCTATTCATTGGGCAATAACACATTTCAGGCCATATATTTATGGTAGACACTTCACTGCCAAAACATATCTCTTTTATTTTTTTATTTATTCATTTATTAATAGTCGACAAACAAAGGCTGTCAACACGTTATAAAAAGGCTTATTTACTAAGGAGGCATAAAAAGAAAGCCTAACAAAATTACAAAATAAACTAATAAAAACTCCGACTCGGTGGGGGATTTTTATTTGCCTGTTGTGGTCAGAGTCGATATTAGAGCTAACAAAACCATTTAACAAATATACAGGCCTGTTCAGTTTTTCACTCACATTAAATTATCTCTATTTCGACTTGGCTACCTGTTCTGGTTTTCATAATTTGATAGAATTACTCGATTTGAGTTCCCATTGCTTGGAGCATGTGAAATCAGATGTAAGTTCGTAATTTTCATTAAGTGCTATTAAAATAAAGCGAGATATTAAACAGCTATATTAAGCTATTGCAGAGTTTGTATTTTGATTGTTTCATCCAACTGATTAAGTTCAGCGAGTTGTTAAAAAAAAAACAATTTGGAAATGAAACAGTCAAATTGCAAGTCGAACACCAGAACAGCGAACACAATATCGTTCGAATTTAATTTAATTTGAAGTATAATAAATTATGTGAAGCCCGGAACAGGCCTGAAGAGATGTGAAGAGGTAAGAAAAAAAGAATAAGAAAATGCAGGCTTACAAATACATAGAGGAATAAAGGCATAAAACTATAATTAAAGATAAAATGGAAGAGTGACCAAAAATAGAAAATTACAAATTAAAAATATATTAATATAAAACTAAAAGGATAACCGAAAAGCACTTACCTACCTATTTTCAATGGTAAACTCTAGTTCCAAACTAACTCGCATGAGACTTGAATTAGAGGAATATAATTTTACAGTAGAGTACCTAAAGGGCGAAGATAATTATGTAGCCGATGCGCTGTCAAGAATTACTATCACGGACTTGAAAAATATTCAAGCAAATAATAAAATTCTGAAAATCACTACCAGAAACCAAAGTAAACAGAAAAACTCCTGCGCAGGAAAAGAACAAGTAGATTTGCATAAGCAAACTCTAAATAAAGCTTCTCAGCCCAACGTAAACGAAGCCATTGTAAATGATGAGGTACGAAAAGTAGAGACCTTGCGAATAACGGATTCACTATGTTTACTAAAACATGGAAAAAAAAAGTTATGGCAAGGATTGACGTTAGCGATATGTACACCAATGGAATTCTCGACTTAGGTCAGTTCTTTCAAAGGCTTGAAAAAGAAGCCGGTATACTTAATATCAGCCAACTCAAAGTGGCACCGAGCGAACAGATCTTTGACACCATCTCTATAGAATCTTTTAAAATAATGGGCAATAAAATATTACAATCTCTAAGAGTAGCGCTACTCAAGCCGGTGACCCTATTATCAAATAATGAAAAATGAGAAAGAAGCAATACTGTTTACATTCCATGACGATCCAATACAAGGAGGTCATACAGGCATTGCTAGAACATTAGCTAAAATAAAAAGGCATTATTATTGGAAAAACATGACACGAGATATATCAAATTATATAAGAAAATGTCCTTAAATGCCAAAAGTCAAAAACGACTAAACATACAAAGACTCCATTGACTATAACTGAAACGCCACAAATGGCTTTTGACAGGGTAATTGTGGATACGATCGGTCCACTACCCAAATCCGAACAAGGAAATGAATATGCAGTAACCTTAATCTGCGATTTAACAAAACACCTTGTAGCAATACCACTCAAAAACAGAAGTGCAAAAACAGTTAGCAAAAGCTATATTTGAAGATTTTATTCTAAAGTACGGTCCAATGAAGACGTTCATTACGGACATGGGAACAGAATATAAAAATTCAATAATTTAAGATTTATGCAAAAATTTGAATATCAAAAACATAACTTCTACCGCACATCATCACCAGACTGTAGGTACCGTGGAGCGAAGCCACAAAACACTTAATGAGTTCATCCGCTCATACATCTCAGTTGACAAAACAGATTGGGATGTATTTCTACAATACTTCGTATATTGCTTTAACACAACCCCCTCTATGGCACATGACTATTGCCCATATGAGTTAGTTTTTGGTTAAACTTCAAATTTACCTGAACATTTTAATAGTATAGATAATATAAAACCCCTATATAATATAGAAGACTATGCTAAAGAATCTAAATTCAGACTAGAACAAGCATTTAAGAGAGCTAGATTAATGTTAGAAGCAAATAAGCAAAAACAAAAAGTTAACTATGACAAAAGTACTTTAAATTTTGATTTAAAAATAGGAGATCAGGTTTTATTGCAAAATGAAACAAGACATAAGCTAGATTTTAAATATACCGGACCCTATAAGGTAGAAAGTATAGAAGAAAATGAAAATATAATAATTTCTTATAAAAAAATAAGAAACAAACAGTACATAAAGATAGGTTAAAAATTTTTATTTCAGAATCACTATATTTCTCTTATAAATATTTCAAGTATGGTCATACATAAAATAAGAACAATAATTAGAATAAACAAAATATACACAAAAAATTTTAATTAATATTTTCTGATTCGAAAAAAATATATAAATATATAAATATATAAAATATATAAAAAATGTCCTTTATATTATATATTATAACG